>JAOYMZ010035720.1:5090-47877 GCA_025802335.1 Pinguicula primuliflora | reverse complement strand
TCATGTCCCCCTTGACTCTATCTACAACTCTCATGAAGGGACCACAAGCAAATAATGCAGCAGACCTGATGATATATGCAAAATATCAGTAAAAGAAGGATTGGCCCAGTCTGGTTGAGCCACCTCATTGTTTTGGTGCACAACCTCAAGACCGTGGCTCCTGCCGACCTGAGCCTTTGACACAAGATATTTCACGAGCTATGGATCATAACTTGTGAAGGCTCCATGTGCACCTGAGGCCACCATGTTTCACTTTGGAGATAATACATTATATTGACAGACTTGCAGTAGCAAAGACAACACTGCCCTCATCTAAAATTCATATCTCTAATGAGACTTGAGGGGTAAGTCTGAAATTTGGCAGGCACTTAGCCCTAATTGAGATACACATTTCATATTCCGATCACAGCGGGAGAAGGGGCCGCCAAGGTGGAGATAGAGGCGAAATACCAGAAGCCAGTTGCTGTTCTTCGGAAATCTACAGATTCTCAATCCTGAGCCGATGGATCTATCTTGTTTCTGCACTTTTATGTTTGTTTTGGCTCATGCTCCTATAATGAGCTAAATTTTATAGACTTTGGGCTCAGAGAGCCCCTGCCATGTAGTTTTAATGTGAGTTTATGCGACTATTTGCTCTATGCTTATGAATGAATGTTTCTATTTAAAATATGCTTATGCCGAGAAGCGGAAGTTGAAGTGTAAGTACAGTGTGAATCTGGTAGAGAAGCTGAAATCAATTTGGTACACATTGATTTCAGTTCATGTTTCAAGGGGAGAAGCGAAAGTTAACTCTTGTTGCACTGAATTGAATCTTTGTGCTATCAATGAACTAAGCTGCACATTTGTGCAGAAATGAGTAGTAGTTAGGGGCCGAAGCGAAAGTTGACTCCTAACATGCTAAACCTAGGAGTTGTAATTCATCAGCATACGATTAAAAGTCATTCACAAGCATAAACAAGTTAATGAAACACATGGTAGTTGGTAATCGGAGGCCCGAAGTCATTACCCCTCCTTGAATTCGTTATCTCTTGTTGATCTGAATCCTGATACAAGTTTCTATTGAGCTTGATCAGTCTGTGATTTATTCTAGCTTAGCTTTAATTTAGTAGCTAAATATCAAACAAACCAAAGATGTTTTCCAGTCACATTGAACCGAAACTGTGAACAGATCATGAATTGAAACCTACTCTCTTGCAAAGTACTACTTGACAGAGTGTATACTTGCACTTTAGTGTTGTTCCCTGAGGGATACACCACACTCACCTTGATATTTCTACTTGAGGAAATTCCATATATCTTTTGCAGTATCCTTCTTCAAGATGGTTTCTAGTACACCTCGATCAGTAGCCTAGAACAAATAATTTTTGGCCTTGAGCTTCAGCTCATCAGACAACTTCTCGAATCCTCCTGCTAAGTCTTATGTATTCTCTCTTTCTTAAGTCTTATATAATCCTGGTAAGTCTTAAGAAGATGGAGAAAATTTTATCTTATGTATTCTCTCTTTCTTATTCAATACGTATAGAGACATAAACACATGCAATAATTTCTATAGACATAAGTTGTTGCAATCACTTAAATTAAGGGATTGTATTGACTTCAATCCCTTAAATGTAGATGCATGATTGATATTGTCATCAATGCACACATTACATTTATTATTTCTGACACTCCCCCTCAAATTGGGTGTGGAAAGTCCAACACCTAACTTGAACAATACACCATGAAATACGTGACCATTTACAGCCTTTATCAAGATATCAGCTAGTTGATCTTCAGACCGCACAAAATGAAGTGTCACTGTCTTGCCCTCAAGTTTCTCTTTGATGAAGTGTCGATCGATCTCAATGTGCTTAGTTCGATCATGTTGTACTGGATTCTTAGAAATATAGATAGCAACTTTGTTATCACACATCAGTGGACAGGGCTTGCTTGGGAGGATACCCAAGTTCGGTCATTAATTTTATGAGCCACAGTATCTCAGTCATTCTTTGAGAAATTCCTCTAAACTCAGTTTCAACACTTGATCTTGTAACTACTTTCTGCTTCTTACTCCTCCAGGTGACCAGATTACCACCTACAAAGGTGAAATAGCCCGACATAGACCATCGATCAACCGAGCTATCTGCCCAATTAGCATCTGCATACGCCTCTATCTCCAAGTGTCCATGTCGAGTGTATAGGATCCCAATGTTAGGAGATCCTTTCAAGTACCTCAATATCCTCAATGCCACCTCCATATGATCCTTTCGTAGTTTGTGCATGAACTGCTCACCACTCCAACTGCATATGCGATGTCTGGACGTGTATGTACCAAGTAGATAAGTTTACAAACCAGGTATTGATATCTACATTGTCCGCTAACTCTTCTCCCTCCATCATCTTCAGTCCATGATTCATTACCATCAGTGTATCAGCCAGTCTGCGCTCAAGAAGTCCTGTCTCTGCGAGAAGGTCAAGAATATATTTTCTTTGAGAGATATAGATCCCAACCCTCGATCGCAATACTTTAATACTCAAGAAATATTTCAGCATTCCCAAATCCTTCATTTCAAACTCCTGGAATAAATTTCTCCTCAGCTCTTCATTCTCCTCAACATCATCTGCTGTAATGACCATGTCATCCATATAGATAACCAAACATGTAATACCTTACTTCCGATGCTTCAGGAATAAGGTGTGATCAGAATTACTTTGAATATATTCATATTTCTTCATGGCAACAGTGAATCTCCCAAACCATGCTCTGGGTGATTGTTTCAGACCATACAAAGCTTTCTTCAATTGCATACTTCATGGGAGCAAAAATCACTTGCAAATCCAGGAGGTCCTTCTATATAAACTTTCTCATTCAGATCACAGTGTAAGAAGACATTCTTTACATCAAACTGATGAAGAGACCAGTCAAGATTTGCAACTATAGAGAACAGGACTCGAACAGTATCAAGGGAAAAAAAATCTCTGAATAGTTCACTCAATAAGTCATAGTGTATCCTTTCTCCATAAATCGAGCTTTATATCTTTCAACTGAGCCATCAGACTTCCGTTTTATAGTGTGCGCCCATCTGCATCCAACACATCTCTTTCCTGAAGGAAGATCACTTCTCTCCCAAGTTTCATTCTTTCTGCAGCCATTCACCTCTAACTCCATAGCCTGCCTCCATTCTAGAATTCTCATAGCTTCAACTTCATTTCGAGGAATGTCCTCACTGTATACGGCAGTAGCAAAGGCTCGGGCTAACTCAGACATGCTCCCTCTCACGATGTCAGCAATAGGATACTTGTGAGTCTTTGAATCATGTTCTTGAGTAAATTTCTTCTTGGCAATCCCCCTATTAGCATGATCAGGGAGTCTATACTTCGAAGCCATAGGAGTAACATGATCTACATCATGGTCAGCCGACAAAATATCCATAGAATCAACCAAATCAGGGGATGGAGATAGTGTACTTACAGGAGTTTCCGCTGATGAGGTTCCTTGAGGTCGCCCTGATAAGTCTGACCTCACTATGTCTTCGTCATGAACTAGAACAAGTGGTCTACTCAACTCAAGTGTCGGCTTAGGCTGTACTCGTGTGTGAGGCACATGTGATGATGTGGGTGGAAGTGTGGATGGGGTTGTAAGAGGCGATGGCCGGTGAGGAACAGTTGAAGAATGTGACAACTCGCAGAAAGATGGGCCAGTAAGCCAATCAAGGAAGTTATCACTACAACTCTCCTTATGACTCCTTGATTGGACAGATGCATCATAGAAGTACTCAGTTTCAATAAAGTCAGAATCCATAGTAACGAACATCCGACGTGTGAGGGGATTGTAGCATCTATACCCCTTTGAGACCTTGCATACCACACAAACACACACTTTTCAGCACACTGATTAAATTTAGATCGATTCACTTTAGGAATATGGACATAAACAGAAGAGCTAAAGACACGAGAAGTGATCGATAATGGTGGAGGAATATGAGATTTTTCTGATAATGCTTGAATAGGAGTACAAAAATTTAATACCTGAGTGGGAAGTCGGTTTGTCAAGTAGGTCGCTGTAGACACAGCTTCTGGCCAAAAAGTAGAGAGAACTTTAGACTCAAGCATAAGAGACCTAGTAATCTCAAGTAGGAAGCGATTTTTCCGCTTTACTACTCCATTTTGTTGAGGGGTATGAGAACATGTAGTCTTGTATAACATCCCATTTTCAGAGCAAAATTTTTGCATTTGCAAGTTCACAAATTTCCCCCATTATCAGATCGAAGAATCTAAATTTTTTCCTTAAATTAGGTAAATATCATACGATATGACTCAGTGAATTTATTGAAAAATTTCATATTTATGCCGAAGAAAATATACCCAAGTCATTCTAGAGCAGCCATCAATGAATAGAATAAAATGGCGAAAACCTTGACCCCCAACAGAAGGAGTAAAACCACAAACATCATAATGTACTAAAGAGAAAATATGTGGAACTCGAGTGTTTGAAGGTAAATATAGTTGTCTATGACTGTTAGCCAAAACACATGATTCACATTTTAAAGGAGTAATAGAAGCTTGAGGGAATAGCCGGCGGAGATATCCATGAGAATGGTGACCAAGACGTCAGTGTCACAACTAACTTTTGGAGTCAGTTGACCCCTTGGCTGAGAGTATCCTCCCTGCCGAATTCACTTCATCAACATAGTAAAGGCCATTCCTCTCAGTGTCACGCCCAATTATCCTCCTCGAATGGATATCCTGTAAGAAATAAAATGTTGGATACATCATTACAACACAGTTAAGCTCCTTTGTAACATGACTTATTGATAACACTTATAAGATAGTGAGGGCATATATCAACAATTGGATAATGTCATAGGAAGAGAGATTTCAATAACACTGACTCTTTTAACAGGAACAAAGTCACCATTCGCCGCTTGAATCACATTTTCCTCGAGTTTTGAAACTGGACAATATCCAACAACTCATAAGTAATAGTGTCAGTTGCGCCACAATCAAATATCAATTCATGCCTTTTCTACTCCTTGCTTCTTGCACAATATTACATGTCGGCACGATCCATCTTTAGAAAATAAGTCAGGCCATTTTTGGTTAGAATTACCAATCTGCCAAGTTTTTAATAAGGTAGTGGCTGTATTATTTGATGGGCAAGGATGTAATATCCTCCCACTATTTTCCTCCTTGCACTCATGGGTACATAAGTGAGGAGAGATCCACTGATCCACCCAATATCTTCCTTTTTGAACTCTTGCGTCGGTGAGCGAGAAGATAGAGATTCTCTTCTAATCTTCATATTTACGTCGTGAGCAAGGGCTTCGTCTCCCCTGTCCGTTCACTGCTCCACCTCGTAAGTTCTAATTTTAGTCTCAAATTCTGATAAATTCTGCGACGTCTATGCATCTGACTGCCGGAATGATGAATTTGCTGGATCTCTGATGACTTCTGACTGACAAATTACCTTCTGATTTTTTCTGTCTTCAATTAGAAGCTTGGCTAGCTATTGTAGAATACCACCAATGGATTCGGATAGGTTTGGTGACTCCATAAGGGTGCGTTCGGTAGCAGGATATTTTGGGGAAAAATTCATAATTCTGATAATAATCCAATTTAATGACATGTTCTGTATCCAATATAATTTTTTCCGGGTTGAAGGATTGAATCTTACGACCCGCCTCTAATCCTGCATTATGTGGGATTACTCAATTCCTCCCAAATAGACTGATTATACAATCTCACTTAAAAATTACTTGTTATCCTTTAATTTTTTAACATAATTACACAATTCTATCATCCATCAAAAGCTGGTAAAACTATTAACGTTATGTTCTTCAACCGATAAATCTCCTCCGGCAAAGGTCTCTTTCCCATCGGTGAATTCACCGCTGCATTAACGAGACATCCCCTCCGAATCCGATCAAAATTCATATGGGAGTTCTCCATGTTCACGATAGGAGAAAAATTTGTGGTTTTCGGTTTGGGATCTTCAAAATAAGGGGTATTAATGTAAAGTCACAAAAAATTAATGATGTGTCAATATTATCCCGCTGCAAACAAGAATACCGAACATTAATTGACTCATCCCATATTTTTACAATCCAACTAAATCATATAGTTATTTGTCTAACGAATGAGTTGATTAATTCTTAATTCTAAGATGCAGGATTATGAACCCACTCTGATATCATATTGAGATCGGGAAAATTGGGCCCGACCCTTAACCGGTGTCTCAGACCCTCCCGCGAAGAAAACAAGTCAAACCATAATTTTATAGGTTTGAGTCTCGTATGTGTGGATATACGTGGGGATTAATTTAATAGGAATATATATATTCTCGTCAAAATCCTAGTATTTGATTATTACCCCCCACTGTTCCTAAACCCCTCCCTCTCTCACTTTGTACTCCCGGAGAGAATCTCAACAAAATTTAGTTGAATATTGGATAATGCATAGTGGCACTGACAGAACACAATCTCAATCTTCAGCTTTCCACCACTCATTCAAAGGACCAAAGCTACCAGCCAAATCCAATTGTAAAAACATCTTCATCTGTCTTTTTTTTTTCTTGTGTAAATGAATTCAAGTCTTGAAGCGACTGAGAATCAAGGAAATGCAAAGAATCTCCCCTCTGCTTCCCATCGCCAGGAATCTATCTGAGTAATCCAGTCCACCTTCTTCCTCTTTTCTTTTAGCCATGAGTTTTTCTTACAGTTTGTCATCTACTAGAAACACCACCCCAGAAGCTTTCTTGTTTCGAGCTCCTCATCTTCATGCCCAAAAGCACAGGTATTGTGCTTTTTCAAGACCCGGAAGAGAAAATGTCATTCTGAAGACTCAAGAATCCATCTCCAACTCAACTCTCTCTCTCGCAAGACTGGGGACGAATAGATTTCCACGACCTTTCTCCACGTTGGCCTCCTTTGAGGAGGGAGAAAGTGAACATGTTGAGGAGCATCATCATCAAAAAAATGCCACATCTGATGCTGAAGTACCTGGGATGGCACAGGCTTTCCACATTTCTCCCAGCACAGCTTCAGCAATATCTGTGTGCATAGCATTGGCTGCCCTTATTTGCCCACTTTTTATGACCTCTTTAGGGCAAGGATTAGTATTCAAGAAGAAACTTTTATCTTATGCTACCCTTTTGTTTGGCTTCTACATGGCTTGGAATATTGGGGCCAATGATGTGGCTAATGCCATGGGAACTTCCGTGGGATCAGGAGCATTGTCCCTCCGGCAGGCAGTGCTGACAGCCGCGGTTCTGGAATTCTCCGGGGCGTTGCTTATGGGGACTCATGTCACCAACACCATGCAGAAGGGAATTCTGCTTACCAACGTTTTTCAGGGGAGGGATACTTTGCTGTTTGCTGGTCTGCTGTCCTCTTTGGCTGCTGCTGGAACTTGGCTACAGGTGCATATTTCTGTGCACCACTCTTCATTCATCTAAATCATCAATTGAGAATTGCTGCTGCTACTCCATTGACTTGGGGCAGTTCAGATTATTATAACAGGGACAAAACATAGCTGAATGGTAATAAGAAGCAACGAGCTTCTAGTTCATGCAAGCTTGCTATCTGATCATTAGTTGAATTTCCCTTGTAATATATTCCATGTTGTACTTAACCGTATCTTTTCATAAGCTAAATTCAAAGGATATGAGAATCTCTTTCTTAATCTCTTCCTAGGCAACTGCCCAACGGGCTAATACCGAGCAAATTTGATAGTTATTTACATATGCAAAGATGAGTTAATGAGGGGATAATTGCACTCAAAGGTCATGAGTTCAAACCCCCTCAGCGACATGAACCTGTCACATATGGCTTGGCAAGTGTGGCTTACCTCCCTATCGTAGTTTGCAGGCTATTACGGTAGGGCGTTGGGTTTACCTACCTCGGCAGGGTTCCCTACGTTATAAAAAAAAACATATGTAAAGATGATCAGCTGAAAGTTCCACCTCAAAGAACTTGACCCTTCTTTGTTTCTTGTGTTCAACTTCAGGTTGCATCATACTATGGTTGGCCAGTCTCAACTACTCATTGTATCATAGGATCAATGGTTGGATTTGGTCTAGTATATGGAGGCCCTGGAGCTGTGTTTTGGAGGTCGCTAGGAAGGGTAACTTTATCATGGGTGTTCTCACCTCTTGTGGGCGCAATAATGTCGTTTCTTGTGTATAAGTGCATACGCAGGGTATGTTGACAGATCTCTCGGTATATAAGCCAACTACAAGTACATATAATTAGATAGCATAATATCATTTGGAGTCTAAATCCTTTTTTCTACTTACAGTTTGTGTACTGCGCCCCAAACCCTGGTAAAGCTGCTGCTGCTGCTGCACCAATTGCCGTCTTTTTGGGTGTAACTGGGATTACTTTTGCTGCCTTCCCTCTCAGCAAGATCCTACCTGTAGCTCTTGCCCAGTCCTTAATTATTGGCGCCGCCGGAGCTTTTATAGTCGACAGAACTATCCGGAAGCAGCTAGGCCACCTCCTCACAGACTCTTCTACTGCTGATACAGAACCAAAACCAGATACTCCCACTGAAAGTATTGGTTTTTTATCTGATATAGCTGGTCCAACAGGCACCCAACTTGAGATAGTTTATGGAGTATTTGGCTACATGCAAGTCTTATCTGCCTGCTTCATGTCATTTGCACATGGAGGAAATGATGTATCCAATGCCATAGGCCCTTTAGCTGCGGCTTTGTCGATTCTTCAAGACGGATTGACTGGAGGTGCGATTTTGATTCCTAACGATGTCTTGGCATGGGGTGGATTTGGGATTGTTGCAGGAGTTATGATGTGGGGGTACAGAGTCATCGCAACAATAGGGAAGAAGATCACAGAGCTAACACCAACCAGAGGATTTGCTGCCGAGTTTGCAGCTGCATCCGTGGTTCTTGGTGCATCAAAACTGGGACTCCCAATCTCCGCAACTCATACTCTGGTCGGAGCAGTAATGGGCGTCGGCTTTGCTCGAGGTCTTAACAGCGTAAGAGCAGAGACAGTGAGGCAGATCATCACTTCCTGGGCTGTTACTGTCCCTGCAGGGGCTTTCTTTGCTGTTATTTACACATGGATCTTGACAAAGGCCCTAGCATACATACTCTGAGCATAACATTCATGCCTTTTCCTGATTGAATAGAAGAAGTCCTCAGAACCTGCAAGAGAAACCTTGTAACAGATGAAATTTAGCCTGCCAAAAATGAGTGGAGAAGAGATTGTTGTTAAAGAAACCTTACAAATTCAACCTGGAGTCCATCTTCTCATTGATTGGGGACTGTGGACGCCTCAATGTTAGTTAGAACAACGACGGCGATGGCCGTCATCTCATCATGATTTTTTCGTGTATTCGGAGACGTCAATGTTAAGTTGAAACTCATACACTGTATATCGAATCTATTTGTTTTCGGAACAAGACCATCTATTTATCTTTTGATCTCATCAAAAAGAGTTCCTATGTCCTGGCAACCAATGAGATAGATTTATGAGGAACTTCTGATACTATCTGTACTTTCAGCTTTACCTTAAACTTGCATCCCTTCTCAAAAGTAACTTGTGAATTTAGTCTTTTGCCATCTCTGCATACACATCCTATTGTTGACATCATAGTCCCAAAGTCCAGATGATATCTGTCTTTCCAACTTCAGCTTTCGGCCTCTGGCCCAGTTGTTGTGGATAATGAAGGAACCTTTTTCCTCACATGCTTTCCTTGTATCATTTTTGTCCCATAGGTCGAGGTAGGCGCCGTTTGGAAACAGATCCCTATCCAAGAAATGAACCACCAACTCCGTTTCAGGCTCCAAACATCTATAATCTCCTAACCTGTTCGCCCCACCTTCCCCACATAACGTATCATAGAAGCTCGGTTGTTCGGATAGATTGGAAGTAGCTGCATGCTTCACCACCTTTTCTAGTGCTTTGATGGTTTTACTGTCCGAATGCGCATAGTAGAAGCCTGAGTTGAGGCGTCGTGGCTTGTTGATCGGCCCTGTCCGACAACAAGATACTAATATCATGAAACTGCTATTTTGCTCTAACAGAAAATCCACTAAAAATTTTGCTGGTTCACATAAATTACCTGTACTGTATTCATCAGACTGTGCCACAAGTACTGCAGGGCCAAAAGATGTAAGATAGTTCAACGGATTCTTGAACCAGTATACATCAACATCACTCAGCAGCACATTATATCCAAGCTTCAATATCTGTAGAACCATTCTTGACTTGACTTTAGTTACTTTCTGAAAACATTCGGTCCCGAAATGGCAGTCGTCATAACTGATATTGGTAGGAGGAGATGCACACTTGATAACTGGCATGCCCTGGCATTGTGAATAAACTGTAAGGACAAATGCTATTTAACTGAGATGATACCGAAAATTAAACCAGTTCACCTGCAAGATAGCGAATTCGTAAACTTCATCATCTAGGCCACAGATAATAAAGTTATTCAGATTGAGGTGCCATAGCCTGCAAGCCCAGCTCATCATCAGATCCTTGTAGCTATATCCTGCAACTCCAAGAATAACTGTCTTGTTTGAATCAGCAAGCATTGAGAGTAGAGCTTCTAGGGGGAGAGGAAGTGATAACGATCCGTGCCAGCTTTGCAGCTCTCGCGAGAAGCACCTATGTATTCCTTCAAGTGGTTTTATCATGCTAGCACAATCCAGTAGATCCTTTTGTTTCAAAGTTAAGGAGATGCCCTTGTTCCTCAAGTTCAGTGATCTCGTGTGGCCCATAGGATATGCAATGTTTTGCTGAGTATTAACAAACAGATAGTTATGACCACACACAGTAAATCTAAACAAATTAGAGTAGTTTGCGCCATGAAATGAAAATGATCCATAGCTTCTTCCAAGTAGGGAATTGCCAACTACTTCCCAAGCACCCTTTCCAAAGTTCGAGCCGGAGGAACTTCTTCGCAGCGCAGAGTTCTCTTCATCAAGATCATCCAGGTGGAAACATGAAATTGTGGAACTCGCATCGACTACAAGCCTAAACTCAGAGTTCAAAGCTTCAGAGATAAGCCATTGGTTGTGAAATCCTTCCCCATACACGAAGGGTGGAAGTACACCTTTGTGAAGTGGTAGGTCTCCGTTGTTCCATGCAATAAGCATTCTATCTCCACATGGTTTCGTAGATTGTTTCCTAGCAATATACTCCTGCAACTGATGTAAGAGTACAATGTCAAAACTGGAGCTTTTCATATTGTTGTCCTGCCAGAATAAGAACCAATCTCCTTCATACCTTCTGTACCCCAACAAGTTTACCATCATCTTCGAGCCAACTTTTCCCATCAGCAGCTAAACGAAAAGGGAAACGGGACACGTTTCGTGATAAAGCAACAATGACCCAGTCTTCATCAAGCCTGAGAGCATACTGCAAAGTGGTTATAAAGTTTGACAAGAGAATTGCTTGAGGATCAATCAATACAGAAACCTCTGATGATGATGCCAGAGATCTTGCAACCATTGAATGGAAAAATGGGGTGCCCAGAAACCTATAGGCAGGAAGTTTTTATCAGCAATGGCCAAGAATGAAAAGGGTATAATTATTAGTTACACTTAAGATAAAGACATACGTGAAGTCAATACTGGTTTCAATGGAGACCCGAGGATGAAATGAATACGTAAAGGCATATACAGAAGGATCTTTACTGAAAAGAACAACATCTATATTTTCGGACAATCCAAGCCATGATCTGACAGCAAGAGTCTGCCTTTTGCCTGTTGTACCAACAAAAGGACCCGGTGCTGTAAAAAAGGTGATATTTGTGATACTAATCTCATATTGACCAAGACCATGGGAACCCCGTTTACTCATCTCGTTCTTCTCATTCAGAAAATCTTGCAGCCTTTGAGTACCGTAGAGTGAAACTATGATCAAAACAAACCCACATAACCAGACAAAGCAGAGTCCACTCCTCAGAACCTTCTAAAGCATAGGGAAAAAGAACCGATAAATCACAGCGTTCTTGAGTCAACTGGGTAAAATTTAAATCTTTTTACCTTTATGTTTTGGAGATTGGACAGGAGAAGTAAGTAGCGGGCTTCCATCTCTTGTCCCAAATGGTTATGTTCCTCCGCACTTGTGAGCGTATGCAGAAGCTTTTTTCACCCAGACCCAGACTAATGGAAAAAGGGATTGTGAAAGGAGATGACGACAACAACTATCATGAGTTTGGGCTTCCAATAACATGTGATGGCATCACAAATTGCACCACTTTGCGTTTTTCTGAGAGCATCTCCTGAAAACAAAAAAGTAGATAAGCAATCGCATATTCATCTCCCAACACAGACATTCTGCAGATTTATTTTACCAAACAAAAATGGTAGGGAAGTACCTTCCTCACTCTCACTAATGAAATTGGAAAAAGATGGAAGATATGAAGAAAAGAAAACTTCTCTGACTTTGGGGCAAACTTCTCGTTACTCACTACGCCTCTTTCAAATACCTGTGCGACTCACGCATCTTGAAACCCCTTGTGTGTCTTGCGTTTCCAATAATATGTGTCTTTGTGCTTTTTGGACTCTTGTGCTTCGTGAAACCCGTATAGCATTTTTGTATCAGTCGAGATTAAAAGTTTTAATTATAGTAGTTAGGGTTTACATGGCCGGTACATGTCTTTATTAGTTCGGTCTTCACTTTTTCTTTCTTCATGCTTTTTTCCCGAGCTCCTCGCCCTCGCCATCCGTACATCATCGTGAAACCCTCACCGTCCGTACATCGCTATCTCCGGTCACTGTATCCCAATTTTCGAAGTATTTTTTCGATTATATATATAAATTTATATATGTTATTGTTGATGTATAAATTATATATATATTTATGGGGCAGGTTCCGATTACATGATTTTATACATGCATTTTCAATTCCGGCCTCTAGTATTGCTCATTGACGGAATTATACACATCGTTAGAAAGCTTATGCATAGAAGATCATAAACCCCATGTTTAGTTCTGGTTCCGGCAAATTCGTCGCCGGAATTTTCTAAAACTCTATTTAGGACTACTTAACCCAGGGGGAAAATATGAAACTAAATTAAACGGTGATAAAGTCGTCGGAATATTACCAAAACTTGAACATATGATCTTCTATGTATAAGTTTTCTAACAATGTGCCCAATTTCGTCAACGGGCAATCCTAGTGGCCGGAATTTAAAATCATGTTTAAAATTCTGTCACCGAATTCTGTACCTATATTTATTTATATGTAAATTTATCTATATTTATAAATTATTTTGTATATTAGATTGATTTGTTCACATATTATTTATTTTAGCTATCAGAATGAGTTTATTACAGAGTCAATGTCCCAATCTACATGCACCTGTGCCTTAGGTTTTAGGTGATTTGACCCAACACCGCAGTAGCAGAGTTACAGATTCCAGAGTTGAAATTGATACACTATTGGAAACAAACACTGTGATATATGATTGCGTAGATTTAGTGTTGCGCCCACGCGTGCAACATATTATTTTCGATCATTTTGTTACTGCGTTATTTGAGAGGTGACATCCAGTTACTCACACGTTTTGGCTGCCATTTGGAGTGTACGATCACTCACCATGATGTTTCAATGATTTGGAATCTCCACATTGATGGTTCACTTGTTGTTTATGAGAACTCGTCAGATTTGGCAAAATAGAGCACTACCACGTCTGTTGAGTACATGAGGGAGTCTACCACATGGAACTGTCTAACGATGCATTTAGACACTCGGGGGTGAAGATTAAGCTGGTAGGGGAGTGGTTGTCGCATAAGCGTATCGACGATGTGAGTACTGATGAGGAGGTTGAGGTCTATGCTCGTGATGTGATGACCCTTATTCTCGGAAGAATTTTATTGTCGGATACATCCGATAATAAAATTCCTATGAGAAACATGCGCTTCCTCGAGGATGTAGATCGAGTTTGCACTTATAGATGGAGGACTGCTACCTTGCGTTGCCTCCAGCGGTACATGTGTAGGGTGCATACACATGCTGCATCGCAGATCGGGGGATCATCGCGTCTTATTTAGATATGGGGTTATTCGAGACTTCCAAGTATTACCCCACACGTTCAGACCACTCGTCTACATAGCCACTACGCCAGGAGGAACTTGGATTTTCCTAAGGTATTTGGGAACAAATACCTGAAGAGGACGCTCAGCATTGATACTACGTCTCATGTAGTCATGAGTATTCGGATGCAGCTGGATTTGATTCGACATGAGCAGTTGAGTATTTTTATTTATTAAGTTTTATAGTACTGTAAATTCATAATATATATTTAATGACGGTATCTAATTTCAGTTTGAGTCCACCACTTATACGTAGCTAGAGATGTCTACTGTTGATGCTGCTGATCAATGCTTGTGGGACTATGATGGGTCGATATTTGTTGTGACAGGGACAGAGTTCATTCACTCGAGACGAGTACAACATCAGTTCGGTCATATTCAGTTCATACCGACTTCGGTTGACTAGGTGAATGAGGATCTCGCACGTGCATCGGATAGTGTGCAGAGAGCTGGGAGATGGGCGGTTGTTGATGCACGATTTCGGCAGATGCGGAGGGATCGCCTCCGTTATGTCAGTGGGGATCCGACATTAGCAAATGTGGTTGGCACTTGGGAGCCATCGTACGCAGCATGGTATGCTAGGCATAGACGATCATTCTACTGTCTCGTAATTCCCGTGCCGTAGACTGATGTGTTATATGACCAGTTCTCTTTTATTACCGTGATGGTAAATTCATCTAAATTTATTTGATTACATATGTTTAGGGTTACATTTAATAAATATTATCATATTTACTGCAGTTGCACCGTGCGGAGTCGATGGTACACACGTATTATACATTCACCCAATTGCGAGTTTCACTTGAGCCGATGGTAGACACTCTCCGACGTAGATTGGAAGCTTCGTTAGACCGTGCCTCTCAGCCTGCCTACGAGGGGACGCAACGGGACACTCCTCCACCTCCATCCCCTGACATACGTAGTTCGTCTCTACAGCTCAGTGTCGAAGATTTTCATCCTACTCCTGACGCAAACACATCTTATGCAATGCCCCAAACTAGTGAGCTTGGCACACTTATTATTGCACTCTCCTTTCATTCAGACTTGGATTTGGATGTCACCATTGATTTTTTAATTGGGGTTGTAGTTCATAAAATATTTTAATTCATCAAAATTACAAACAATATTTTTGTTTATTTATTTTGTTGGGATAAGTTATGTGTATTTTATAAATAAATTTATCGACAAAAATGTTAATATATAATTTAATATATATTACTTTCCCAAAAAAATTAATATATTATCATATAATATTATTATATGCACCGGTCTACTGTAGATCGGTGTAATATTTATTGGTCTTCCGTAGATTGATGTTGGCTAATGACGCATATTATTCATGCTTAATTATACCAGTATTCCAGAGAACGGTGTGGATTAATACTGCTCTTCTGAAGATCGGTGCGTGACATCGGTATTTGGAAGGGCGGTGAGTGCTAAATAATAAAAAGAGAGTAACTTTCGTGGCATAAAGGTAAATTTGCCTTGACTTTGATACATGGTTCCACTTTGCTTTGAGACCCTGCAACTTTTTCAATTTTTTCTTTAGATGGATAAATCGGCCACAATTTTGATATGTACATGTAAAAGTACAACTCATACTTACCACCAGTAGTTGTCAAAATTGATTGTACCATTGGAAAGATCATGCATAGGAGATGAAAAGCCCAATGTTCCGATACGGGCCCTGTAGCTTCATCGCCGAGAATTTCTAAAACCATTTCCTCTTGGGTTAAGCAGTCCGTAATAGAAGTCGTCGGGACCACACCAAAACATAGGCATTTCCAATGGTGCAATATATTTTGACGACGAGTGATGACAAGTATGAGTTGTACTTTTGGCTATACATATAAGACTGTACACCCCAACCTTACTCAATAGGAGTAGTTGTTTGGAATTTAAATACCAATTAATAGTGACCGGAAAGTCCACTCCTATGTCAAAGTTGGAAACTAAAATGGGGATTGTAGATGGAAGGCTATGTGCTATACTATGGGGAGTAGTGGACTTCGATTTTCATATTTCGCAAGCTCAAGAGAACTTTGGAGTGTTAGAAAATAAATTCCTCTCTTTGGGCTCGGGTCTCGTATGTAAGTGTGTGTGTGTGTGTGGATCAAGTTTATTAGGGAAGTGAGTTAAGCTCATTAAGATCATAAGCATATGGTGATTGGGTGTAGTGGACAATGACCAACTTATTTCATATTTTAGAGAGGAGGAAATCAAGCAGTACAGTCATGTGGAAATGGCAAAAATCATGATGGATATAATTTCAGATTTATCGAGAAATTTCGACCTATGCTGAGAGAAACAATACTGAGGTTCTTTCACGAGTTCATGGAAAATGCAAGACTGGTAAAGGCCTCAATGCCGCTTTTGTGGCCCTTGCTCCTAAGAACTCAAGTTCTAAGCATATTGTTGATTTGAGACCAATTTATATGATCAATAGTTTATACAAAATTTTGTTCAAAGTATTATTGAGTGCAAGATTAAGCCAAGTGCTACGGCTCTTATATCCTCCAATTAGAGTGGATTTTTGCCTATGAGATATATTATTGATAGTGTCATATTGGCTAATGAAGTGCTACATGAAGTTAGAGTATCAAAAAAGAAATGTACATTATTAGTGAATTTTTAGAAGATTTTTCACAGTGTGGATTGGGGATATCTGTTAGAAATGCTGGAAGCAATGAGATTTAGATGATGAAAATGATTCAAATTTGTGTTACAACAACACAAATGTCCGTCCTTGTGGGGAGTTTCAAATGTAGTATATATTGAGACAAGGGTGTTCCTTATCATCTTACTATTTGCAGTTGCAGCAGAATGCCTTAATGCCTTACTGACTAGAACGATCCGATGTGGTTAGCTGAAAGGATTTGACATAGGAAGGAAAAAAGTTTGATTTACATATCAACAGTATGCTGATGACACAATCAGATTCGGAAATAATACATAAATTGATACATATACTATCACAAGAGCTCTACAAATATTTGAAGCTGCCTAAGTCCTCCTAAACCTTTTGTAACTTGTAACTTAATTTTGCCTATAAAATGGGAACTTGTTCTCACATCTAGTCACAGTCTTTCATTGTTTTCAAGTCTTTTATGAGTTTTTGACCTAGAAAAAAGGAGAGAACGCCGTACCTTTCTTTTTACAAGCTTTTTATTCCGAGTTTCGAATAAAAACATCGTTTGCTTTTGAAAACCGTTATATATGAAGCTCGTTTCAACTCTTTTGCTTGTTTTTAATGTTATGCTTGGGCTAGTTCTTTAATTCCTTGACTAGTTTACTTAATTCTTGAAGTGTCTATGCATGTTGGGGATGTGCTAGACCATACTCAACACACGAGTTTTGGTGGTTAAGTTCTTGTAAAGTGATAACATTCTAGGTTCAATTCTGTGATTTCTAGATTGATCATCTAGGGATTTAAGGGTTTTTTCCTTTACTATATTTCGAGATCTAAGATTTGCATGATAGATAATAATCCCAAAGACTACAATAAGACCAAGAATGCAGTAAATATTAGGAGAATAAGCAAGAACAAGACCTTAGAAATCAACTTTCACTAGGTTATACTAGTTGGCGGAAGTTGTGATTATATATATGTTGATGGTTTTTCTATTGTTTTAATGCAAGAAACGAGAAAATGATCATAAAAAAATGTAGAAAACTAAAAAATGAGCATGTGATATTTAAGAAAATGAACATGTGATCCTTAAAAAGTACAGAAGAGGATGGAAGAAGAAAAAGAAATCTCAGGTTATGCCAACCCAGAGTACAGACTCCCTCAAATCAAGTCACAAAGCTATAAAACAACCTCTTTTCAGATTAGACTATTTTATCTTACCCCGAATTGGTAAACAGATTTTGGGCATCCCACATTTCCACCCATAGGACAACAAATATAAATGTCTTGAGATATCCATAAATGTTTCAGACACAACGGCAGGCCTAAACAAAAAGGTGTTCCATGGGAAAGCTGTTCCCCCTATGATTTTCTTACAGGTTCTAATTCCTATGAACAAAGGTACTCAGAGAAAATTCTTGAATCTTCTCCAGTTTCAATTGTTGTCCCAAACCGTCAGTGGTCATTATTTCCCTAGCGCCGCCGGCGTGCGGGCGACCTCGACCTTGATCTTGATGGTGATCTTCTCCTCCTGCGATAGCATAAAAACATGCTTATATTAATATACAAGTAAATGCATGCACCAAGTACAATTTCTCACCTGAGTTTGATAGGTTCGTGAAAGGACAAGTTCCATAATAAAGTAACATAACTGAATTCAGGCTAACAAGATTACCTGGTAGTCTCCAGGTAAGAGTAGGGAGAATGCCTGCGCTTAGAGTGCTTGCTATGAGTAGATGGCGAAACTTGTCTAAAACGAAAATTGCATGCTAAGCCGTGAGCAGGAGACAGACCATTTGATTTCTAAGCTTTATACGAACCATTCATGCATTTCAAGTTTGTTTGCTAGCATAGAATGTTTGTAGTTCAAGCACAAACAAACAGTACTGTGTTCGGCAGCCAAAATGATATACCGGACAAAAAAGTGGTAAGAAAAGCGGATGAAAAAACAAGTGGCAAATTATCACAGGCCCACGCCAAAAAGTGTTAAAAATCCAGCCCAACTGGATGCTGCCACCTGTTTTTCGTCCGTTTTTCTTACCTTTTTTCCCTGCAGAATAGCAGCACTCGTTCGGCAGTTGTAGCAAGTTATCCAAGTATATAGAGTCAAATATCTTATTCTCAAGACATCGAGAAGCAGAACTTGTGCTCTTAACATCGAGCTATAATAAGTTAATAACTATGCAAAGATATAGGGAAGAAGATTGCTGGTTTACAGCTTCTTCTGTAATGGAACATTTATCAATAAAGCTAATTTTACTATCATCCTCAAAACATGTATGGAGTATAGCATAATCATATCAAAACAAAAAAAAACGAAGGATTTATGTCAAATTGTAACCCGTCAAAATTAGTAGGTATAGATGCAAGTTCTAGACCAAACGGAAGATATACAAAGCACGTACATATTGCGATGCTTTTTAGCAAGAGGTACTAACGCAGATTTCAACCTATCATATAATACGTAGAGAAACTTTTGGCAAGTGGGATACCTTTTCCTTGTCTTGACCGGTGATGGAGATTTACGTCTGTTAGAGTGATGCAATTTCCTGTTCATAGAGTATGAATCATATGAAAATTATTAGACTTTGAGAGATTCTGAATGATAGTAAAGCATTTTTGAATGATTCCTCACCTTTTAGAATAGTACGAGTCGTCGCTAGAGTCATTTGCATGATTAGCCATTGAATTATCCTTGCTCGCCTTACCTCTATCACCAACTGAAGATGACCGCTCTCGCTTATATCGGCTAGTCTCGCTTCCACTTTTATGCCTCGTTCGTTCCTTGTTATCATCTACTTCCCTATCTCGTCTTCTCTCATAAACATCTTCGCTATCACTATTTAATTTCTCTCTTCGCATGCTAGCCATTTCTTCCTTGAAACCATAAGCAGATTGTGGTCTTCTTGATCCTGAACTCTTCACTTGATCATCGGCCCTTCCTTTCTCCTTACCTTTGTCCTTCAAATTATCATTATAGTTGGCCCTTTCAGTCTTCTCATGCCTTCTACCAATTTCGTCTTTCAGACTTTCTGAATCCCTGTGCTCTTTCTTAACCAAATTTCTTCTATTTTCATGGTCATCATATCCATGATATGGTTTTGCAGTAATTTTTGTTCCAGAAGCATCAATCGACTTTACTGTACCTACATTTCCATCTGGCCTTCCATTATCCCCAGGAGGTATTTCAATTACAGAATTTGTTATCGTGTCTGAACTTTGATCATCAGTTGCTGCAGAGTGAGTAGCTGCCATGAAATCATCCAGTTTTGGTTTGCCTGAGCTCCTATCAGTGTTTGCATGATGTGGACTCTTTTGCCCACTGGCTTTTGTGTCTAATTCCGTCCAATTAGCTCTTTTCCCATGACTCTCTTCCGAATAACCACCATTTTCAATGACTTGTCCGCTTTCCGGAAGCTTGTCTGAAGATTGCTGATAATCATAGCCTACTTTCTGATTCTGCTCACTTGAACTTTTTATCTCACTATCTTCCTCATCTGAGGCATAATTACCTAGACCGAGAATATCTCCAGGAGAGCCGGACGTAGAGTCTTCACTACCATCGTCACCATCACTACCCCTGGTCTTGGCTGGTAAAAGAACCTTGGCAGATGCCTTTGGTGTTAAGATAGATGGAGCAGAATGCAGCATCTGGTGTTTTGATGAATCAATATCTAAACCAGCTTCAAAAAAGAAAAAGAAAAACATGAAAAGATAAATCAACATCATAAAATGATACTACCAACAGATCCTGGGTCACTCTTCACTGTGGCACGACCAAACCAGCAACAGATAAATATTACTTTAAATTTGGGAAGTAAAGTTAAATAACCTTCAGCTGCGTGATCATCTTCCTTTAGAACTTTAGTAGCTATTTCATCAAAGAGTTCGTCAGTAACCTGCCAAACAACTCAATGGTTAAATCACTTCCAGAAAGGTAAGCTGAAGTTTATGGTCAGCGACCAGCTGCAACCTTCAAGAGAACTTCGGTCAATACACGCTTTATTTCCTGGTTTATAGCTGCAGTTCTAGCAGCCTCCACTTCATCCTATAAAAAGCAACTGTGTTCAGTTCAGGCCACCATGTCATGAAGTTCAAAATTCTAAAATCAAGAAGTTAATAAACTAAGGTGAAAATTCTTATAATCCTAGACTCTCAGAATATATAAGCTTAGTTCAAATAGCCAATAGATTTTAGGGGCATACCCAGGGGAGAGGAGGGGATTTGTAGTGTAAATCATACCCTTCCCCCACCTCCACCCCCACCCAAAAAAAAGTATGCATAGCCCTCTATCCTGGGTCCGTTGTCTGCACAAGATCCATACAAGAATCAAATTTTTTATGGTATTCAACTTCAAAATCTTCATATTTCAATAAGTTATCAAAGGTGAAGACGGTTGAATATTAAAAAGTGTGGCTAATTTGTCAAGTCATGTTCCAGGACATCAGGCAGGAGCCGCCACCATCTCAAACAGCTCTAAATTGTACACGGAAAGAGAACAACCACCTCGTCTTCATCCTCATCTTCGACTGATCTAGTAGAATCAATGTTTTTGCTATCTGGTTGATCACTATTCCAAGGAGATCTATCATTACCATCTTCTTCGATGGATTGAGAATCATCATTTGGAATTTCTGGGCCAGAATTAGCAAGAACCACTTTGTTCTTAATTATTTCCTCCCTGAGCCAATTAGGCACTGATGCCTGACATCATAAGATGTTTTATATTGAGAATGAAGAGGTCAATAAAATCAAATCGATGAACACTGGGACAACGGAATACCTTTTTAGGGCGCACTAGAAAGTCATAAGCATCTCCAGAAAAAGATGTACGCTGCAATGCTGCACCTGAACTACCACCAAAAGTGGGACCTATAAGTGGAGCATTTGGCAGGAATACAGGTCCAATAGGGAAAGCTGAATGTCCAGAAGGTGGAGGCATAGATATTGGATGAGCACCCTATGGATACGAAGCAATTGAAGCGACATCTCAGAAACAAAGGCATTAAAATCATATGTTCAATAGATAATGAGATAAAAAAAAACCTGAGGCCCTGATGGCACTGAAAGAGGAACTGGACCGTAAGCAGATACTGGTGCAGAAGATGATGGCCATGCATAGTTTGAAGAAATAGGCAAAGCAGGATCGGCACCTCTTAAAGGGTCTCCTGAAGAATGATTATGACCAGGTAGTACTTGGGGGTCTCGGACATGATTAAAATTGGGAGCAAAATTCAAAGGTTGATCGCTGAGATCAGCAACAGATTCTGGTGGATTACCGAATACTTGTCTATGTTCCTCCACCCATCCAGGTCTAGCGGCAGCAGACTGTGGTGGCTGAACGTGATATTGTGCATGAGACGCACCTGACAAAGATGATGAGCTATTAAACTTTTCAATTGTTTCTCCAGTCTCTTCATTACCTGTAATGAGAATACAAGTTAGGAAGCCTTTAAGGTAAAGACACCCAAATTGGTCCTCAATCAAGGAAACTGCCACTAAATTTTAGTGGTGTAGAGAGGGGTAGACAACAGCAATTTTCATTGCAAGAAAAAGTCCTACATTCAGTCTGATAGTTCCCTTTTTCAAGTTCCTGAACTTGTTATCATGCTAAGCATTTGATAATGATTCACGACGTAAACTTCAACAATGGAACCCCAACGAGCAAGCGAACCACGATAACACTGCAGCAAGCTAAATCGAAATGTGCATAACTTGGAAGTATCTGTCACTATTAGGCCACTTTTATAACTTTAGTTTAGTAACTATCAAAGTTCATTAGATTCTCCTCAAACGTAATTAAGTTGCCGTCTGCAATTTAAATTTTGTCCTCCATCCTTACAATTTCAAATTAAAATAGGTAAAAAGGACTAATGTCTTGACTAGCGATAACTGATCAAACTTGGTGCGTAGAAGATCACATACAGTATCAAATAGACTAATCAAGTTTTTACCTGCAACAGAAGAATAACTAGAAGGTACCTCCTGCCGATGAACTATTGGAGATATTGATGATTTCTCTTGGCGAGCCAACGACGCGGAATCTCCAGTTAGGTTATCATTTCCAGCAGAAGATGGCATATTTACGTCTCCAGCACCGTCTGAGCTAATGTTTTGAGGATCCTGCATGCCTGTCCGAGTTAGAGGCACTGCTGCAGTGGTGTATTGCTGATAGTTTGATGTTGGATATAACGGTTTATGCATGACATGGTACTGAGGATCAAGGGACTGAGGATATTGGTCATGGAAATTGTTTTGATCTCCATTGCTGCTGGCTGTAGTAAAATGTGATTGGTCGACGTGATTATCCGTAGCAACTTTTGCAGCAGCCCATGCTCTTGCTTTTGCCGCCCAGTCTTCTTCATTGTTAGCTGTATCTGCACGTACCATGTAAGTTAAGAATAAAATTGCAAGAGATGATACTATTCAAACATCCACATAGTTTCAAATACAACACAGTAAGTTGAGAAAGAAGACAACCAGATAAAGAAGGAAAAGGAAACAGCCTCCTCTCAATGTAAACCAACAACACATTAGTGAAATTCTAAAATTCGCCAGGAGGGCATAGAGCGGGAAGAATACATATATACCTATATGACTATATGTATATAACTATAAGTAATAGGAAATAACAAATTATTTTGAGAATAGTCAATAAAACTTCACATTACTACCACATCTCTGTCACGGGACCGAGATGAGTAGCCGAACGTTAGGACTCTTTCTAGGGGAGACAAAATCCTTGCAATAACTAAGCTTTGCTAAACTACAAAAAAGAAAGACTCATCTTCATTCATGAATAATGTTTGTGGTTTACATGGCCACATATATAGGCGAAGCAAATGGCTTTATAACCAATACAACACAACCTATTTAAATAATATATATAATAGGTTCATGACACTCTGCCACACATCACACATGAACTCCCGTCATAATACAAAATTATGAACTGACTTGTATAATGCCAACTCTGCTGATGATTCCTGTTTGCGGTCCCCCAGTCCTAAAGAAGCAGACATTGCAAATCAAATCAAATCAAACCAAATACCACAGAGAACAAGCATATGAAGACAGATCTCACGCATATTCAACATCAGCAATCATATTGCAGAATGTTGCCAAATATGGTGAGTGTCTCATGATTCAAAATTCTTACAAAATTAAATCGCCAAAATGATGAGAACAAATTGTAACTAAATTAACACCAACTTTCAAGGCATTCATCGCCCAGAATTCCTTTCCCCCACAATTCAAGACAGCAAAATACAACTTACGAAATAACGAAAGCTCTTAAAGTTGCAAAGCCTAAATGATACATAGTGAAGCAAATTTCTTTCAAGACCAATCATAGAGAAATTTTCCAGCTAGGAACTGGAATCTTTGGGGAATATTAAATCAAAGGAAACATACTTCTAATTAATGACTGAAATTACCTGAGAATAGGCCAGCGGTGTCGGCGGAAGCTGATGCGGCTGCGGGTAATGAGGATAAGAAGGATGTTGCGCAGGATAAAGCGGAGGCTGGTGAGTAGAATAATGCATTTGCTGGTGGGGAGGATAAGGAGTATGAGGGGGCTGGGGTGGAGGAGGATACGAAGGGTATTGTTGAGTTTGGTTTTGGTACTGAAATTGAGTACCAGAGTAAGGCCACGGCTGATTATTGGGAGGAGGCGATGGGAACGGCGGTGGTGCCCTTTGATATGGATCCGCCGCGGGCGGCGGCGGCACCATGTAACCTCGAGGCTGCTGGTAGTCCATGCCAAAAATTGGGTTTTATGGGTTCTGCTGGTCGTCTTGATTTCTGGTTTGTTGAAGTGGCGAAAGGCGATTCTCCGCGAGAGGACGGTAAATAATTGTTATGGAAAAAAGGAAATATAACATGCCAAAAAATACACTAAATATATTATAAGAAAAAATAATTAAACTTTGTACTATCCAAATCTATATGAATCTGATACTTGATATTAGCACTAATTTTACAGAAATTGCAGCCAGGAAGAAAAAAGCTTACAGGCTTCCGCAAGGCGAACAAAGAAATGAGAAGTAACGGTGGATAAAGGAAAAATAACAACCACCGCAAGCAAGGAAATTCAGACGGAGATAACGGAGGCAGACGGAAAAATCAATACAGACCAAAAAAAAAAGAAAGGGAAAGGATTAAGAAGAGAACATGTCGACCTCTAACTGGCTCGGACCATAAATTCGGGTGAAAAGTTGAGTTGGAAAAAAAAATACACACGAACGCAGGAAAAAACAAAATAGCAAGGAAATTAAAGTAACCTAACGGTAATGCCTCCTTCGCTTTATTAGTATAGGATAATTCAGGAAAGTAAACGACACCTGCACGGAATAAAACGACTCTCAATAGTGGCATTTATTGTTCCACACGTGTTCGCCTGTCATTGGCCTGTTTTTCATTCTACACGTTCTTCTTTCACGCAACCCCCCAGTTCTTCGCTCAACCCTCGCCTCTGCTACTCCGTTGCTCTTCGCTTCACTCCGCATTCACTACGCATTTCACCGTCTCCGTGCTGTTGCCAGTTGGTATTGTTACCATTCTGGTTTGATTCCCCTTACATTCTCATGTTCTTCATCCAATTAGAATAAATTTTCGTGTGGGCATTTTCGTGTATTTCGACCTAGAATACATTTTCGAATTTCGGTTTGGTTGGTTGGTTTCGTGTATTTCTAATCGAATACATTTTGGTTGGTCGTATTGTTAGTATAGAAAGTTCTCAATTATTTCGACATTTCCTTGATTTTGTTATTTTTCAGTCATGCTATTCGAGTCCTTGATTTGTGAGTTATTTTCACCTCGGCAATGGATGATGATGAACTGAATGTTGCTCAAACTTTATTTTCCGCTGATGCATGATGATGTACTGATGTACCGGATGTTGATTGAATTCGGAGTGTGATGACTGTAAATTTGATATTGATTCTTCAGTCAACGCAATCGGTTTACAGATGATATTATTTGTGGATTTGGATTATCAGATTAGAACAACATTTGTATTCGTTGGTTCCGGAACGTGATGAAAATGGAACATTTTTATTCGTTGTATAATGTCTTTATTTTGGTTTTGGTTTTTATTATGCAATTACAGTTACTTACATAAAAGTTGGTTACCTTACTTACTATATACAAGTACTATTGTTTTACCTCCCTCTCATACATTTTCCTGAACTGCATTTCCCTTTTGTTTCTTTTTTGTAACTTCTGCGCTGCACCTATGCTGCCTAATAGCGGAAGACCAACTGATTCCTGTTGGGAATATGGTGTCCGCCTGTCCAGCACTAAAGTTAAATGTAAATTCTATGATCGGACGTACTCATCCATCACTAATTTTAAATATAATCTCGCGACCATTTCAAGGAGACGTGTACAGTCGTGCGCCAACGTGCCCCCTGACGTTGCTGCTATTGTCTCGCGTCTTTTTAGAACTAATAGTATCAACCAAGACAACCCCACATCGCAAGCACAAACCTGCTCCTCCGTCAATCCTCCACCACTAATGATATCCGGGAATCCTTACGCTTCTGCGAACATGGTATACTTTACACGCTCTCTATTATAAATGCTTTGCCTTTGTACTAACTGATTGTGCGTTTGCGTTCTTTGATTTTTTTTGCATCCCCTGCTACTTACATTATTGTTTGCAAACAGCCTGCACCATCAACACCTTACCCTGTGGATCGACGGCACACCGCGTCTCTTGGAAAACGGCCCTTAACTGACACTAACATCATCAGGGTAACTTACAGCTTCCTCCGGTTCCTATTTTACAAATACCTGTTGTTTCCTACTTTACATATACAGTGTGCAGGCAACACGCCCTAGGCCTAACCCATTTGAAATCAACATTTATCCACTGCCCTCACAAAATCAGGTACCTACTCTATAATCTGTCTTTTGTCTTTCCACATATTGCTACAGATCCATTATGTAAGTTGGTAAATCTGGCAAATAGAAGATGTCTCATCTCATTGTCACTTGGTGAATCTGAATCATTACAAGAAACTGTCTTTACAAGAAGTTGTTGCATCTAACACAAAGTAAAATACAAGGTTTCAGTGTTCTGAGAATGGTAGGCACAGCGTCTCAACTCAGAATCTGAATTTGGTTGTGGGAAAAATTTTGTGGGGTCTCATCATGTCTTCAATGGGGGTTTGTGCTGCTGGGAGATATTGTTGTAGTGAAAAATTGGCTGGTTGAATTTTTCACTATGAACATAGAGCTTCATTGTAAGTTAAACGTTGCGTAAGTAAAGGGCACTTCTCTGAATAGGAAGTTGGAAGAAAACCAGCAAACCAAATCACAAAATCAAGTAGAGCAATGCACAGCTGAATCCAAAAGCCTATATCAACCATAAAAATGATTCAAGAAAGGCAACGTAGATGGGCATACCATAGGCAAATCGAAGAAAAAACAACGTATTGACATTAGCAGTTCCAAAGTTCGAGGAAAAAACAAACTTGATATTAGCAGTTCCAAAGTTCGAGGAAAAAGCAAACTTGACATTAGAATAAATTCTTTTTTTATAGGTAAATGATTGTATTAAAAATCCACTCTTCAGTACAAAATGTAAGGCTTGGGAGCAGTTCCTCTAGCCTCTCTATCAGTTCTAATAAAGCTTAAACTACTAGCTTTACATTTAAATTCAAAGAAGTTGCCGGATCTCGCAACCAATTGTTCAACATGCATGTGACTGGGGGTTTTCCATGAGCATGTTGCCAACTCCATACTTCACACTTAATGTGCTCCATCGGGTTTTCGTAGCTTTCATCATCAAACCGCACACAATTTTGATTTCTCCAAATCTGCCAAAACACAGGACATCCATAAGGCTTTCCATATTTCTACACCTTCACGACCACCAATTCTTTTGATGTGACTCTGAAGATGCTTAAGTGGCTCGCGTTCGGGATTTGGTGTAGTTCTCAACCAATCATACAATGCATTCCACATTTCCATTGCTTGATTGCACTCGAAAAATAGATGAGGGATTGATTCTGTGTCCATGGCACACCAGACACGGTGCATATGCATTTGCTGGATCATTACTCCTCTCACTGCTAGATTGTCCATCGTGGGTAGGTAGACGTTCCTGCAGTAGTTTCCAGACGAATAACTGAACTCTTTTTGGAGCCAACCTACTCCATGCTCTCGTGAGTTCATCAGTTACATCAACAGCTTTGTCTAATACTTGGCTAGTTGAGAGCTTATAGGCTGAAGCCACAGTAAAGAGGCCTGAGGTTTCAGCTTTCCAAATCCATTTGTCCATGTCCTCACTGAAGGGGATTAGATCACTGACTGTATGCAACATTTTAGTTAATCTGTCAGCTTCCCAGTCACGCAGCGATCGCCTGAAATTTAGTCTCTCTACAGACAATACGTTTTGTGCATCAAGAACTTTGCCGACTGTAATTTCCCTGTCTTGCTAAACCGAATAAGTCAGAATACATTGTTGCAAGAACACCCAGACCTGTCCAATTAGCCTGCCAGAAGGGTGAATTTTTGCCTGTTCCCATCACTAGTTTCATGTTGTTCGAGAACCAACTTGCAGTGGCTGTCTCTGTCCAGATTTCAGTCCATAATTTCGACATGTTATCAGGTACCATGATGAGACTCACTTCCACGTTTTTGTCATAGGAACCCAGGTATTTTGTGGAGATCACATTCCCCCAGAGACTTCCTGATTCAGTTTTCAATCGCCACACCCACTTTACCAACAGAGCTTCATTCATATGATGTAAATCTCTCATCCCCAGACCTCGTGCATCCATTTCTTTGCATATCTTCTTCCACTTCACCCACTGAATTGGTCTCAAACGTGAGCTTGAGCTCCTCCACAAGAAGTTGCTCAAGAGCCTACGTATTGTCTTTGCTACTGACATTGAAACCTTGAAGAGGGATAAATGGTACACCAGTCAGCAAGGAGGACTTGATCAGTGACAACCTGTCAGCTAGTGTTAAGTAGTTGGTGTCCCATTTGTTCATCCTAGATTTCAGCTCGTTTATCAGACCTTGCCACATTTTTAAGGGTCTGGGTTGTCATGGGGAGACCCAGATAGTCGAATGGAAATTTTCCAGTGGAGCAATAGAGTTGAGCTGCATAATCATCTACTGCAGAGGGAGCTATGTTCAGTCCGAAGAGCTGGCATTTTGAGTAGTTAACTGAGAGGCCCAATATTAACTCGAAAGTCTGAAGCAAGCATTTGATCATAAATATGTTCTACTATCCACCTTCCATCAGCAGCAATGTGTCATCTGCATACTGCAGATGTGATATCTCAAGCTATTTTATACGAGCTTCTTTTAACAAGCCAAGAGAGGATGCCTATTTAATCAACATGCCGAGCCCTTCAGCTACCAGTAGAAAGAGCAGGGGAGACAAAGAACAACCCTGTCTGATCCCTCTATGGATTTTCAGATCTCCCGAGCTACTACCATTTACCAGCACCGCTACATTGGCTGAAGTCACACAGCTATTCATTCATGATATCCATTTAGCATTGAATCCAAACTTATGCATCATTGCAAATAGGAAATCCCAGTTGATAGTGTCAAAGGCTTTGACGAAGTCTACCTTGAATAACAACAATGGCCTCTTACTTCTCTTATAAGTGTGTAGAAATTCATTAGCAACCAAGATACCATCAAAAATTTGACGCCCCTTGAGAAAGCCTATCCGCTCCTTTGCTATAATTCTGGACATCACCGAGCTCAAACGCTTTGATAGGAGTTTTGCTAGGATTTTGTTTCCACATCCAATAAGAGAGATAGGTCGGTATTGATCCAAAGTTTAAGGACTATTCAACTTTGGAGCCAGTGTTATCCATGTTGTAGCCAGACTCTTTGGGATCCTAGCATCACAATAGAATTCCTGCATAAAAGGGATGAAATCAGCTCTCACAATGTCCTAGTATCTTTGAAAAAAATAGAAGTTGAAGTCATCGGGCCCTGAGCTTTTTTGTGGTGAACAGCTCATCACTGCCTCTTTTATTTCAGCCTCATAGAATGGCTCTGTTAGCATTTGATTCTCCTCATCTGAGACTTTCTGTTCAACTTCCAGATTCAATATAGGTCTACTCTATGTTTCTTCCTGAAATTGCTTCTGGAAATGCGAGTGGATTGCTCTTTTCACATCTACTACTTCAACAAGCCATTGAGTTCCAACTTGAAGTCCTCTTATTGTGTTGCTACAACGATTATTTTTTACTTTGGCATTGAAATACTTTGTGTTGCCATCACTTTTTCTGATCCATTTCACTCGTGGCTTTTTATATGCCAGCTTTTCCTTACTACTGAGCAGTTTGCTCAATTTTACTCTCAACTGCTCTTTTTCACCTTTTTCAGCATCTGCAAGGGATCTTTTTTCAGATTCAACATCAATATTTTCAATCTGTTCAGTTAAGGCTAGGAGTTCTCTGTCGATGTGACCATAGACTTCTCGATTCCAGCACCTCAATTTATCTCGCATCCTCCTTAGTTTGTGGTGTAAAACAAAAGCTTTAGTATCTGTGATGTGCATAGTCTCCCATTCCATCTTTACAAAGTCACAGAAGCCTTCAACATCACTCCAACCATTTATAGTGTTGAACACTTTAGGCCCCAATTAAGATCTTCATCCCTTAAGAATACAGGTCTATGATCAGACAAACCTCTCGGCAGAGCTGTCTGGTAGGCAAATGGCCAGGTATCCATCCATTCTGGGGATAATAGAAACCTATCCAGTCTGCTCTGACTTGATTCCCCTCCACTAATACATGTGTACTTGGGTCTCTGCAACGGAAGATCAATAAGGTTAGTAGAATCAATGAAATAGTTCAGATCACACATCTCAGCATTATTTGGCATCGTTCTGCTTTTTCTTTCATCCGAACTCCTCATAGCATTGAGATCTCCTACAACACACACTCTCACAATGTTGTCCTTGAGTATATTAGTAGTGATTTTGTTCCAGAGCTCTCTTTTTCCAGTGACTGTCGATGGTGCATACACGTTCACTATTTTTATGAGCACTGAATCTACTCTCCACAGACCAGTGACTGCTATGAACCCTTCTTCAGACTTTGAATCCAACAGCTTAAACTTTCCTGTATTCCAGATGCATAGAATACCACCCAACCTCCCAATCGAGTCCTTGTGAACCCAGTCAAAATTTTCATTCGGCCACAATATCTTGCATTTATTTCTAGTCATCTTTTCGTGCTTTGTCTCCTGTAGACAGAGGAAATCTGCGTGGTTTTTATCCATCAGGTCTTTTATCGATCTTTTCTTTGCTACTATCCCCAACCCTCTAACGTTCCAAGAAAGTATTCTCATTGTACTTGATCGGAGACTTTTTTTGTTGGGTTCTGTTTTATTTTCCTCTGATATAGTTATGAGGCTGAATTTTCCAGATTTTTCAGTCGCACGATTATCTCTTCATTGCTTTTTTCAGGAGTTACCCCTAACAGCTTTGCAGTTTCCCAGATTTTCTGTTATTCTGCAAGAGGTGTCTCTACATTAGTCTCCTCAGTTATTCGAACTTCTGCGATATGTTTGTTGATGGCTAGCTGGCACACATTTGAGGCCTGGATTCTTTGCGAGTTTTCTCTCAGCCTTTCATCTGATCGCACTGCAGAGTTGATCAGGCCCACAGCTGTGAGCTCTCGAGATCGGGGTGTCAGGTCAAGAAAGTGTTGTATCCCAAAGGGATCTGAGTTCTGAGATTGCCTCGCACGGGGAGTAAGCATAATATTTGAGGAGGATGCCTCTTCAGAATCATACATATCTGCACAGGTATCCTTTCTCAAGCTGCCAGGCGAGAATCGCAACCGTTTATCTTCATGATCAGTCTTATTTATATCTGCACTTCTTGCTTCAGTTGTAATAGGGGGTTCCTGACGTCTGGCCATCTCACACAGTTTTCCCACAATTTCTGGACTTATATCACCAACTATAGTATCATCCGGGTTCGCAGGATTTTCCTCACCCTTTGGACTCCCATTTTTCTCAACATCAGCTTTCTTGCTCATCAGTTCCTTACCAGCCTCAACACTTTTGCTTAGCACATTCCTTGCCTCAGGTTTTTCCTGAGCTGGCATATTGCGAGCCATCACGGGCCACTCTTTGTTTTTTAGCTGCCCTCGTTTTCTTCTCATGATATTACCCGCGCCCCAAGGACCCTTATCTTCATTTTGCTCTTCATCAATTCGCACCAAGAATGAGCCACTGTCAGTTTCAACTTTTACCTCACTATGCACTAGCATTTGAGAAGCTGTCATGATCATTACACGCCCAAAATGCATTTCAGACTTGTTTACAGTATTTTCATCTACTCTGATCACTGATCCCAGACTCGCACATATTTCAGAGAAGAAGCGGGCGTACCAGCAATGTAATGGGGTTCCCTTTACTCGGATCCAGGCAGGCCTCATAAGCTGCCTGTCTACAAATTTCCATGGACGTAAATTGTTCACACAAAGTAGCTCCGCGGTATCCGAATCTTTCAACAATCTCGCTTGGTCAATACCATATGATAGTTTTATGAGGACTTCTCCCCCCTCCAGACGCACTACAGAGCCTTCTTTGTAGCCAGCCTGCTCATGTATTTTACCCATCGTTGCAAGATCAATAATTGGCATTGGGAAGCCCACTAGGAAGCTTTCTAATCATATGGATTCTTCTACGGTAGGGCTGAATTTTACAACCTTTTCTGGCTCAGTGTTTGCCGTGTTCAGCAAGGTTGGCGACAGTGTGTCTGTCTGCAGAAGATCTTGGCGACGTTTCATTCCATTTTTCTCATCTGACAAGCCTCGTGCCCGATTCACAAACAACTGGGAGGAGCCCACTCGTATTCCATTCACTTTTAGGATGATGTCGTCCAGGTTAGTTCCCTTAACGAAACGGACGAAACCGTACCTTTTCCCATTGAATTCCATCTTAAGCGGTGCAAAGACGTCACAGACATGAGCATACGAGTTAAAGAATTTCCAGATTTACTGGTTATTCCATTCCTGAGGGATATTGGCCACATACAGAGAAATCGAGTTCGACCTGATTTTTTGGATGTACGCTGGGAGCGTCTTCCTTCGCTTTTCATCAATTTTCTGTCCTTTGCCCGATATTACCTTCCCACGAGCCCCTACCAGATTCCATTCACCTTCTTCAGCCTGCTCAGGAGGGTTAGGCTCGATTGTTAATGCTGGATCCATTGAAGATTTGGGTATTCGACGGTTAATCGGCGGTCATAGGGTTGCTATTTTGGGCCTGTGTGTAAATCGCACCGAGAGAATTTATTTTCAATCCATTAGCATTAATTCTTGTATTCAACGTATTGAATCAACCCTACAAATACAACTTTGGACTAAACCCAGACATATTGGCATAATTAGCAATGTTCTTCTTAATAAAAAAAACATGATCATCAATAAGTGTAGCATTCTTGCACATCATATCAAATGTTATTTCGTAATTCTGTTTCAAAATATTGTTTAGCAGTATTGTTTGAATTGAGGGTTAGGTGACCACACATGCCTAATGACTCCGTCAACCAAAAGTCCGGTCATTTCCTATTTATACAATATAATTTTACACTTACTAAACTCAAATAATCACATTCACAATTTTATTGTTGATGTTTATTTATTTTCTTATAATTACATTGCTGCAACATAAATAAATGCGTTTAGCAAGTGTTTCACTAGATTACATTACACACAGCATTAGTCAAGTTTTTTTAGCCCGGTGGAACATGGAGAAATCAAAAAAGTGATAATACTCGAGCCGTAGGATTTAGATACTCGTAACAACTGTTGATCAGCCATTGAAAGCAAGTTTGAAGCTTGTACGAGCTTAAAAGCATTATTCCATTTATTTAGATTCCATTCATAGAGTTTATAGCTTTCATCTCTTCAAGTATTTTCACTCCACTGAACAAAATCAAGAGATCTAACAAATTTCTCAATATCAGCCATCTACATTCTCCCTCCTCTCTCTCTCCCTCTCTTTTCCATTTCTATTTCACCAGTGCATTTTCTTTAGAATCAGGTTCCCCTCCCCATTTTCTTATCCTTTCAGCCGCAGCTGAAGCCTGCAAAAAACAAATTCCATAATCAAAACCCTAATTAGGAAAATTCAAGAACAAACCTTCCAAAGTGGCTTCCTGTTCTAAAATGTGCAAACCTCTCTGTTCCAATTAGTTTTGTACACCATCCAAAAGAGGCAAAATGTTTGCACAAGTGTTCCTATTAGCATTCCAATCCAGATGCCCTGGAGAAGAAAAAAGAAAAAAATCAATCACAATTTGAATTACTTGGTGCGTGTCTCCCAAATTAATCATCAGTTGCCCGGAGGAGCATGACTAATCCTCCATTTTATCTAGAGTAATGCTACATGTACTTACATATTTACCTTTTTCATAAACTTCATGATGTGACAATCATCACAACCACACCCACATCCACAATCATTTTATCTATCCCAAAAAAATTGAATTATCCAAACAAAACTTTATCAAACAAAATTCTTACTTGTACACCCATATTGAGTACATATCCCATGACCAAACCAAGTGGGATCCCAAAAATATAGTAGCACCCAATGTTCACATATGCTACCGGTGCCTGCCATCCAGCTCCAATGGCAACTCCTACACAAAATTCGTTTTTTCAAATAAGACAAATCGCATGCACGGGCCGAGGTAAGATTGTCCCTTTCCTGCTAGCTCAAGTGGTGAGTATATAAATCTTATAATTAAAAGGTATCACAGAAACAACTTAGTATATTGATATTGATGTACCGTGTGCCCGTGTAACCGTGTAGACATTATTCTAATAGCTACTAGTGAATGAAAAGAATACCCGAGAGAGCCGGTTGAATGTTGTTGATGATAATGGAGATTGCCAGCAATGGTGTGAGCTTATAGACCACCTGTATGACCTCTGAGCTGTCTGCAAACAAGTAAGGATACTGCTTCTGGAAGATGACTAGAATCAGTGCTATTACAAGGCTGGTCACGAATGCAGTAATCACCACAACCACCATGGAAAATTTTGCTGCACGGGGATGGGCAGCACCCAATTCATTGGAAACTCTCACACTGCACATTTTTTTACAAACTTTTACATTTAACGAACCACAAAGTTGCAAGTTGCAGACTCAATTTTGTTATGTGTGTCACTCACCTGACCGCAGCATTTAGTCCGACAGCTATCATGACGGTCCACTGGCTTATGTTGATACTGCAAAAACCACACCACATTTGAACTAATTCGAGCATCACATATCTCGCTGATATCAGGGTACAAATATGTGTACTGCTTTATTCACGTACCAGATCAGTAGTCAATGAGAACTTTCAATTGTCGAAAATAAAATGTAATATCAAATCTATATCTTGTAGTCAAAATGATTTGGTAATCAATTACAAATTTTGATTTACCCTAAAAATATTGATCTAATTGTTAGTCAAGGAGTATTCAATGACAAGCATGTGTAGTAACAGTATAAAGGCAAGCATGACTAGCAACAGCAGCAAGCATGACTAGCAACAGTAGCAAGCGTGTATATTAACAGTAACAAGTATGAAAGTAGTCTATAAATATTGTACGTGATGAAAATGAAAAGATATGAAAGTGGAAAGTATGAATTCCTTCCAATCCTTCCAAAACTATATATATGTGTTAATTTCTAATACTAATATACTAAACGGTTAACCCAATAAATTAGGAAATTTTTTTGGCTACTTTCAGCTGCCAAAATCAAAATGTAAGGTTGAATTCGAAATCATCTTGACGCGAGAATTTTAAAATCAATCTTATATTTTGATTTCGACTATCTAAATCTTTGTTGTGCGGAATAATCAATAAACAAAGCATTTGATATTGTTGCTAAATCTCAACTTTTTATTTATTTTTGTAGGTAGGTAAATAGGATGAATACTCTCACTCTTTTCTAGTATCCGAGAGTGTACACTCAGTAACTCACAACTAATCTATGGGCATGCACCTAGCGTAAATGCTCATCTAAATTAAGCATGACCAAGTACTTGTTGGAGATTGAATACGAGACTTATTAGTCAATCATCTAATTGCCACCTGAGCAAACCCAATTGATTGTTCTGAATCCCAATTGACCCGGTTTCAATTTTTCATCACACGAACATACATCTTTTTTTATAGGTATGTTGCTTGTCAAGTACCGATTATTCTCACGCCTATTTGTCATGACTTTCTCGCGACTTTTAGATGTGGGTCCTACAAAAATATAAAAACAATCTGACACAACTTGTAAAAAAGAATCATAAACTTCAAAACAAAATTAAAGTGGACTACAAATATATAATATAAATACTATAAATCAAACCAAAATTTATAAAATGTTGGAATTTGACAAATTTATATTTTTTTAGAATTAATATTACGGAAACCGTCGTAAATTTAAAACCCTATCATAAAAAACCTAAGAGCTAAATGTTATTAATCCTAAACCCCTATAAATCGTAAAAATTTATATTTTTTTGAATTAATATTACTGCGGCTTCGCCGCCGTAAATCTAAAACTCTATCATATAAATCCTAAGAGCTAAATGTTATTAATGCTAAACCGTTATAAACCGTAAAAGTGTATTAATCTTACAAATATGTATTTTTTAGAATTAATATTACGGTGGCTTCGCCGCCGTAAAAAACTAAAACCCTATCCTAAAACCCTAAGGGTTAAATGCAATAAACTCTAGGGCTAAATACAATAAACCCTACAGCTAAATGCTATAAACCCTAGGACTAAATGTAATAAATATTATATAATTATAAATTGTATGAACTAAAAAATCCTAAATAAACCTAACTAAAAATATTATTATATATTATATAATATACAGAAATCTTCATATGCTTAGTCCTTGCATGCTCAGTCCGTACTCAACTTTTCGTAGCACCATCTGTTTACGAAATTGATCGCACCATTAGAAAGATTATAAATTGAATTGCATATGTTTAAGTTTTGGTGATATTCCGACGACGTTATCACCGTTTAACGGAGGGTTATAAATCCCCTTGGGTTAAGTAGTCCTAAATAGGGTTTTATAAATTTTCGGCGACGAAGTCGCCACAAACCGAACTAAAGCATGAGGATTTTCATCTACAATGTGTAAGCTTTCTAATGGTGCGACTAATTTCGAAACGGATGATGCTACGAAAAGTTGAGTACGGGCTGAGCACGCAAAAACTAAGCATACGAAGTTTACCCATATAATATATATATAACATGTAAATGCATAATGGATTCCACCAAGTGCCATATATAAATCAAGAGAAATACTACTCATACAAACACACAAACTGAAAAATAAACCAAATAGAACAAAATGGAAGTGGGTCCCACACAATACACACACCCAAGTGTGTGTCTGTGCTTATTTTACTCTATTCAATTTATTTTTCGGTTTGTATATTTGTACGAGTAGCACTCTCTATAAATCAATTGATAACTCTGCTACCACGTGATGGCAACAAATGTGACCCCACAGGCGTGGTAAAGATCAGTTCTATTGCTTGTCTTATGTATCAGATCACGCCACCATGAAAGGATTCTTGCGGTCCATCTCATAAATTTTATGTAAATTGGGCCGGTTCTAAACGCCAGTCAACGGCCGTCTGGCCCATCACATTCGGGTCAATGGGCTTTGAATAAATCGAGCCCAGGAACAACTGGGTCTCGTGTATGCAGATGTGCATGTGAGGTTAAGTTGGTAGGAATATAGGTGTCACCATTAAAACTTTAGGCCCAAGGTAATATGTTCTCCCCACAATTCCTATTTAAATTACTTCTCTCACACTTACACTTTTGATGTGGGACAAGACTCTTTAACACTCCCTCTCAAGCCCGACTAGATAAGCCCTGTCGGACTTGAATGCCACACTGAAGAAGAGTAGAAGCGTACACAGGTCATTCGGTTGTTAGACCATTATTGACTCTGATACCATGATAAATTTTATATAAACTGGGCTGACTCTAAACACGAGTCAATGGCCGCCCGACCCATCACACTCGGGTCAACGGGCTTTAGATAAATCGAGTCCAGGGACAACTGGTCTCGTGTATGCAGGTGTGCATGTGGGGGGTAAGTTGGTAGGAATGTGGGCGTCACCATTAAAACTTTAAGCTCAATGTGATTTGATTTTAACTCATATTCCTATTTAAATCTCATTATTCTTACTTCCACAATCGGTGTAAGACACTTTCAACACTCCCCCTCAAGTCCGACTAAGTATGCCCTGTCGGACTTGAACACTATCTACCAGGCCAGACAACATTTCACCTTATTTATTGGCACAAAATGTGCCTGTCCCATGTATCACATTCACATTTTTTTTTCAATTTATGTTAAATCTCACAATCATTGATCAACTAAGCAATTATCCGAACGTACTTATAAAAAAAACGATGCAGTTATCATGAATGACAAATTCATGATGCAACACAATGTACTCATCATAACAATATGATAGTAGAGAACCGTGGAGTTGATCAAGTTGGTGACGACCTGCAGACTTTTAGAAGACCTCTTAGGGTGTGGGAAAAGGATAAACTACTAACACCTTCTGTCTATCACGCAAAGAAATGGTCTGGTAGGCGAATGAGGGGACTCATGGAACTGGAATCTTAAGGATTCATGCAAGTTCTCATGCAGCTCGGGATACAAATATATCCAGAGTTCAAAGACGCAACAATCCAATAATAGAAAGTGCCTGACGAAAGCATGGAATAGGATTGCACCAAAAAGAGTTCAGTTATTTATTTCGAGAGTACTGCAGGATAGAAATCTAGACAACCTGGAGGCAAGAGGAGTGCATTTTGAGGGGTCTGTCAAAAGATGTCTTTGGTGTGCTATGAAAAATGAAACACCTAGTCTCTTGTGATAGAATTGTTGGACTTAATCTAGAGATTTATTTGTATAAGTTAACGAAGAAGAAAGAACAGAGGTTTTGCAAAAGTTGAACTCATCTCTTTATTTCCTCAGTTCGAAGTATTTACATATCTTCAAAAGATTGACAAGTGGCAACACATGCCTCGCCACCTCATCATCAACTAAACATAAACTTAAACTGCACAAAAGCATACTTAGTCATAAACTAACAGTTAACATCAACTATCAGTCTTCACTCCCCCTTGATGTTAACAACATTGAGAAGTCCAAGCTTTTGTATGAAACAGTTATGTCTTTCCTTTTGCAACGCTTAGTGAAACCGTCTGCAACTTGTTCATCAGTCTTGCAATATATCAGACTAATCTCACCTATTTTCTTGGCTTCTCGAATGGCATGATATTTCACATTTATATGTTTTGTTCTTCCGTGTTGCATTGGATTTTTTGTCATCGCAATAGCTGACTTACTATCACAGTATATTGTGGTTGGCCTTACTTTCAACAATTTCATCTCATCTATGATTTTTCTGATCCGTATCGCATGATTTACAACAGCAGCAACAACAACATATTCAGCCTCAACATAGCCAACTAGTTCTACTGGAACAGAAGCTTGAAATAGAACTCCAAGATTCAAAGTTCCTTTGATATAGCGTAAAATTCTCTTTGCAACACTAAACTGTATTTCAGAAGGTTCTTGCATATATCGAGACAATACACTAGTCATAAACAGTATATCTGGTCTTGTGGAACATAGATAAAGCAAGGACCCTATTAAGCTTCGAAATACAGTAGCATCACACTTTTTTGAACCATCATTTTTGGAAAACTTCACACCATAAACTCCTGGTGTATTCACTTGTTTACAATTAACCATTCTGAACTTATGCAACAGATCAGAGATATACTTGGCCTGGCAGAAAAAAATTTAAACTGCTTTACTTGCAAACCAAGGAAATATGATAGTTTTCCCAAATCAGTGATCTCAAAAGATCGACTTAGCTTCTCTTTTATAATATCAATCTCACACATAGATGTTCCAGTCAACAGAATATCATCCACATAAAGAGCCAACGCAATTATATCAGAATTCACAAACTTCATGTATAATGCAGGATCATTAGCACTTTTGCAAAAACCCATAGACAGCAAGCATTTATCAACTGTAATATTCCAAGCTCTAAGTGTTTGATGTAAGCCGTATAAAGCTTTATGCAATAGATAAACTTTCTCAGGATTTTTATCATCAATAAAACCTGGTGGCTGCTTAACATAAACACGTTCTTGCAGCTCTCCATTTAAAAAAGCAGATTTAACATCAAGATGATAAATAATCCATTTTAACTGAGCAGCAAGAGACAATAATAGTTTTTGGGTGTCTAACCTTGTAACTGGAGCGAATGTCTCACAGTAATCAATTCCAGCTTCTTGGTTGTACCCTTTAACTACCAGCCTTGCTTTATATTTGTTAACTGATCCATCTGGATTTAACTTGAGTTTGTAAATCCAATTGAGATCAATTATGTTTTTATCCCGAGGTCTATCCACCAAGGTCTATGTTTTGTACTTGTTTATCATCTTTAATTCTTCCTGCACAGCACTTTTCCATTCTGGAATTTGCATAGCTTGCCGAACTTCAGTTGGTTCAACTGAAGCTATTTTACAGTTTGCATATATATCAGCTAAAGATCTCATTTTCCTTGTTTCCTCAGGCTGATCAGTAGTATCAATATCAGTTAGTTCAGATGATGAAATAACTGATGTCTTTTTTAGACATGAAACAGTCATTTTATCCCAGTCCTAGTATGCATTTTCATCTATTTTCACACTGCAACTTATATAAAGCTGATCAGTCATTGGATTATAAACCCTATATCCTTTAGCTGTACTACTATATCCCATTATCAGCTCTGCTATCTAATTTGTCTCGTCTAACTTCTGGTACTAAGGTATAACAGATGCTACCAACAACTTTCAAATGTTCAACGGAAGGCTTTGCACCAAACCAGGATCCATAAGGTGTCTTTAGTTTTAGAACTCTACTTGGCAATCTATTCTGTAAGTACACTGAACAATTCATAGCATCAGCCCAGAATTTCTTTGGTAAATATTTTTCAAACAATAGACAACGAGCTATATTCATCAGAGTTCTGTTTTTCCTTTCGCTAACACCATTTTGCTGAGGTGTATACACAACAGTAAGCTGATGATGAATTCCTGATTGTTTCAAGAAGTCCTGAAATTGGTTTGAGGTGTATCCTAATCCATTATCACTGCAAAATAACTTTATAGAACAAGAATTTTGATTCTCAGCCAACTTTTTAAACACTTGACAGTATGTAAACACTTCAGATTTACTTTGTAAAAATAAATCCAATAGTATCTACTATAGTCATCAACAAAACTCAGAAAGTACTTCTTACCACTTAAAGAATCCACAGGCATAGGCCCACAAACGTCTGAGTGAACCAACTCCAACTTCCGAGTTGTTTTCAAATCTGGAGAGAGAGGAAAAGGTAGCTGATGGAGCTTACCTTCCTGACATACTCCACAAACACTAGATATGGTTGATATTGTTGGCAGATTCCTGACCATAGTTTTAGAAGCCATCAATTTCAATGTCTCAATATTTGAATGTCCAAATCTCTTATGCCATAACATCGTATTTTCAGATACTGAGACTAAAGCTTTTGCTTTCACAGCTTGCAGATTAACTAAAAAGGTTCTGTTTTGTAACTTCACAGAATACATAAACTCACCTTTTGGATCTAAAACATCACACATCTTATTTCTCATCAGCAATTGAAAATTCTTTTCCAATAACTACCATGCACTGAGCAGATTATGTGTTATTTTAGGAACTAAGTACACATCTTCAATATACTTAGTACCGTTCGGAGATTCAACAGCCACTATACCTTCACCAACTACAAGAAGCAGAGATTTATCTCCAATTTTTACTTGATAACCAGCCGTAGGTTTCAAAGTGACAAAGTACTTTTCATTAGGGGTCATGTGATGTGTGCATCTACTATCCAGCATCCAAGTTTGACTATCTGATTATGAAGTTTTAATATCTTCAGCAACAGAAACCATGAACACATGATCATCCTGAAACTCAATACTCTCATAAGTTTGAGCAGATTGTGCAAGCTGCTTTGATTTATTCTTTGGACAAACCTTATCAGAATGACCAAACTGCCGACATTGCTTGCACTGAATTTCAGGTCTATAGTAACAAAAACGTTCGGTATGATTTGTTTTTTTGCAATATGGACAGGGATGATACTTCACAGATTTCTTGCCTAAAGCAGGCTTATTCTGATTTATCTTTCCTTTGTCCTTTTTATCCCACAGTTTCTTTTTCTTTGATTCATCTTTAACTTCACGATTCAAATCCAGTTTTCCATCAAACTTTCCACTGAACTTATGAGCCAGCAAGGCCTTTTCAGCAGTTTTATGCAAATCTCTAAAAGCCATACGTTGTTCTGCAGCTTCAAGAGCACTAATCAATTCAGAAACTGATAATTCTGAAACTCCATAAGCATCCTCAAGAGAAGATATTTTGGCTTCAAATTTTGCAGGCAAAGTCACCATAATTTTTTGAACCAATCTACATTCTTCAACCTTTTCACCCAACAATTGAATTTTATTAACCACTTTCATCAATCGATCAATATATTCTCGTAATGATTCAGTGTCAGACATAAACATCATCTCATACTCTTTCCGAAGATTAAATAACCTCAACTGCTTAGTTCTCTGATTTCCTTGAAAAATCCTTTCAAGTTCTTCCCAAATCTCCTTAGCAGTAGAGCAATCCATAATTCTACTAAACACTGTCTGATTTACAGCGGAATGAAGAGTACTCACAGCTTTATATCGCCGAGACATTTTCTCTTCATAAGCATTTATCTGTGTTGTGGTCGGATTGTTGGGTAGCTGGTTCATCATCACATTCAACTGACTCCCAAAGTAATTTCCCTTTTAGATATGCCCGCATCTTTACTGCCCACATTTGATAACCTTCACTGGTAAAAATTGGAGGTTCGGGTGCAGCGGAGGCTATTATAGAGGTATTCATCTGCTCTGATACCAATTGATAGAATGGTTGGACTTAATCTAGAGATTTATTTGTATAAGTTAACGAAGAAGAAAGAACAGAGGTTTTGCAAAAGTTGAACTCA
>JAOYMZ010035709.1:0-15917 GCA_025802335.1 Pinguicula primuliflora | reverse complement strand
GGGAATATCCGCTCTGGATTTGCTATGACAGAACCCCAAGTTGCATCTTCAGATGCTACAAATATAGAGTGTTCTATCACAAGGTACAATTATATCATCATGGTAAACTGACATTGAGAAGGTTTTGATGCTCTTTCATGATCAATTTTTTTCGGAAATGGAGCAGTATCTCATTCAGTTTGCGTAGTTATTGGTCCTAATGATAATGCTTAAGTCACACGAGTTCTCCAAGCAGAGATGGAGATTCATACATCATCAATGGGAGGAAGTGGTGGACAAGTGGAGCCATGGATCCTAGGTGCAAAATCCTTATTGTCATGGTAACTTTTTCTGTTTTATCCCACCAACAGGATTGCCTTGATGTGCATATTCTAACGCGAGAGAAATACAGGGGAAAACCGATTTTAATGCCCCGAAACATAGACAGCAGTCCATGGTCCTGGTAGACATGGACACCCCTGGGGTTCAAATAAAGAGGCCATTGACCGTGTTTGGATTCGATGATGCGCCTCATGGACATGCTGAAATTTTATTCGAAAATGTACGAGTTCCATCCAAGAATATCCTTCTAGGGGAGGGCCGTGGGTTTGAAATTGCACAGGTAGGTCATAATATTGCATAAAACTTCACTTTAAACTATCAAAGAAGAATGCCTTTTCACTTTGTTCTGTTGTCCCTTGTTATCAGGGTAGGCTTGGCCCTGGAAGGTTACATCACTGCATGAGGTTGATTGGAGCTGCTGAACGTGGCATGGATTTGATGATTCAGAGGGCGACGAGCAGAAAGACTTTTGATAAGCTCATCGCTCAGCACGGATCGTTCCTTTCAGATCTCGCCAAGGTCTGTATTGTAGCACTCCGAGTTATCGGATTAGTCAGGCCCGAAGGACTTCCATACTCATAGGGTCATAAAAAAAAAGCACTACGAGTTATTGTACCGTTTACCAGTCTGATATCTGTTCTTTCCTGATGCTGCAGTGCCGGATAGAGATCGAGAGCACTAGATTGCTGGTTCTGGAAGCTGCGGACCGGCTCGATCGACTAGGAAATAAAAAGGCCCGCGGCACTATTGCCATGGCTAAGGTACTCATCTGCAGTGTTTCTTCTCTGTTATTGTCTGTCGCAACTCTCCTAATTCCTTGCATCATCAGGTTGCTGCCCCCACAATGGCGCTGAAAGTTCTAGACAAGGCTATTCAAGTTCATGGGGGCGCCGGTGTATCAAGTGACACTGTTCTTGCTCACCTGTGGGCTGCTTCAAGAACATTACGTATTGCTGATGGCCCCGATGAAGTCCATCTCGAGACTATTGCAAAGTTAGAGCTAAGAAGAGCTAAGCTTTGATCAAATATGTTATGACACAGATGTGATGCTCAGGTGACGAAGTTCCGTTCTTGGATTGTTTATAAGTACTGATAGAAAACGAGAAAAATTCAGGTCCCGAATTACGGTCCAGATTACTATTCTTATGATACCGAATTGTAATCATCACCATTCGATTTTAATCCAATGATCATGATCATTCAAGTGATCATCTCATCATGACTGTCGGTCACGATTAGTAATCGGGACCATAACAATTTAATCGGGACAATAAGCTCGGGACTTGAAGTTTTGTGGATAGAAAACTTCTTCTGAACATCTTTCATGAATAAGGTGGTGGTTTCTGAGATGGAGACAACCCAAAGTATTGAAATACTTACGCTGTATTTTACTCTCCTCAAGGATCATAGAGAAATCTGGTAATAATCCATTGCTACTTCCGCGGTGTAGACATTCGAAATGTATGTTTTGTAAGGTTTAATCACAAAATTATTTGTTCAGTTCATCATTAGGAAACGTAGGGAATTCCAGCCCTCCTGATCCATTGATCGTCGATGTAAGATGCCTTGGGAGTAAATCCTGCAGCAATCTGTGGTGTTATGTGCTTGATGCCCGCCCACCTGACCCGACGGGCCGTGCTCGAACCCGGCCCATAATTCTTGTACTCCCCATAGTACAATGTATCCAGATATTTGTTTCCATCCCATGGGAACCAGCCTTGTGGTTGTATGGAACCGCCAATGTATGTATTCATGATGATAGTCCTCGACAATGCCTTCCATGGCCGGCCAAGATAAGCTTTAATGACTGGTTTGGCACTGAGGAATTGAGGGCTGCCGCGGATTTCCGAGTTTTGAATGACGATGCGTCCAGTGCTGCGCTTCTCGATGCGCCCCTGTGCGGTAACCATGCATTTCTGTCCCGGGGACGGTTTCCGGACGATGAGCTGGCAGTTCTGCAAGATGGCATTGGCATCCCCAAAGATGAAATCAACGGTCCCGGAGATGCGGCAGTTTCGGTAGAACTGACGGTACTGATGAACGTAGAGGGTATCTTGAAATGCATCGATGTGGACGTTGAAGAAAACGGCACGGTCACCGGTGACACGGAGGGCCACGGCTTGCTCCTTTACCGGGCCAGCATTGTTCTCGAACGCAATGTCCCGCGCAACGAAATCTTGTCCCTCAATAGCTGCACATTATCATGAGTTAGAGTTAGTCGAAGACGCCTCGAGATTGCCAAACTTCGATCGCTCAATGCCTAGACGACAGCCCAACCCGAAGCCCAACTGCCCGTTACCTAAGCGGGCTAGACGGCGGCTATTAATTTCAAATAAAACACTCAAAAAGGGAATTCTTGATTCCCACTCACCGACTGTGGCTGTATACATTGTCTTGACACCGTCGACGAAGTTCTTGTTCCCGATTATTCTCGTCTTCATCGGCCCATCTCCGACCAACACCACGTTGTCCTTACCCGACGGCACCTCAACATACTCACGATACAAACCGGCCTTCACGTGGATCACAAACGGACGTCTATTTTTCGCAGGCACACTCTTGATCGCCGCATTGATGCTCTTGAAGTTCCCACTTCCGTCGAGAGCCACGACGGCATTGGGCCGGGCCCCAAGGAGTCGTCTCATATTCGCTCGGGCCCATTCGGGTTCCTCTTCAGACAGAAGCCTCCTGCTCCAGCGAACATTCGTTATCTGCAGCTGTCCCAAGATTGACGAGAGATCCGTCACCATCGCCAGACTATTGCTCGCCAATTCCCGCGATGTTTTCATGAGGTTCGCCATCTTCGCCGCCGTATCGCCGGTGCTGTTGTCAAACGCGTCGATGCAGTCCTCGTGGTAGTTGACAACCGCGGTGAGCCACGTACGGAGGTCCATGACGTAATCGTCGATCTTGCTGACGTCCAATTCCCCCAGCCTGTCGATGGATCTGTGGAGATCGTAGGTTGCCATCTCGAAGACGTCCTGGCAGACGAACAGGGCGTCTTTTGTATTCTGATCGGCGGCCGCTTGTTGGAGTAGAGTCGAGTTCTTGAGTACGTCGGCGATGTTCTGTATCACGACGTCCATGCCGTATTTTATGAGCTTCTTGGGATCGCTGGTGTTGGCCTGAGAGAGGCTCTGCTCGCAGGTCTGTCTGTAGTCGGTGGGGGAGCAGATGGCTTGTACCGCCTTGCTCGATGTGGAGGGGGCGGCGCTGATATTGGCGGACGCCGAGGAATCGCCGATGTCGGCGTTTTTCTTGGTGACGGTGACTGCGACGGCGACCACCATCGCAACCACAATGATGGATGCCAGGCCTGCAACAGCCACCTTCTTCCCGCCCATTTTTAAATTTTATTCGAACTCTGGAGGTGAGTGAAGATATTCGGGTTGGAATAAGATTGTTATTTATAGTGTTTGAGCTTGGCAGGCAGTTTAGGACCGTTAAATCGGTTGGAGAGCCGAAAACAAAGGTGTCCGAACATGCCGGAGACTTTTTTGAAAGTCAGCTGCCGGGAAATGCTCTCATTCTTCGGATAACGGAAAACCAAGCAGCAAGAAGCGTTAACCAAGAAAATTTTCAAATATGTTTTTTTATATTTATTATCTTAGTAAATTAATGGTGGTGGTGATGGTTGTTTTACAATTATTAAATTAAGAGAAATGCTCACACAACTAATAATATAGTGCCACATGTCATTTTTATGTGCATATTTCTTTTCCAATTTGCTGTTTAGTTTTAACGAGAGAGGAGCTCATATATTCCTATTTCCTCAAAAAGAAAAAAAAAACATCAAAATCTAGCCTAACATCATAAGCTCCATCCTTAACAGTCCGGTGGCTCCAAAGTCCCAGCCTCACTCACCCATCGCCGCCGGTTGCAAGGAACTGCTCCCGCCGCGACGTCTCAAGGAATTGCTCTGGCAGAATAATTGCTTGCAATATTGCCCCTCTTTTCATCTCCAGGTGGATGTTAATATCAAATTGGTTTGGGGTTTTATGTGCATTCCGGTTGCAAGATTTGCAATCATCGGATGATTTCAATTATTACAGTGGTGGGTGAAATATTAGCTGCCCTTGACTTTTTGAATCACGGTTGGAGGAGATAGGATACCACGTGACTTTTTTATTTGTGATCTGAGCCGCAGCTCAGATTTATTGTCCAACATTATAAGGTTTTGTCCAGCAAGTTATTGTCCGCCAAGAGAAAATTTTTCCATAGTTTTTTTTTTAAAGCAAAGCCCATAGCATTAATCCTACTTAAAACCACTTTAGTGCATGCTAGCCAAATCAAATGGGTAGGATGCAATTAATTCCAAATAAATAAAATGTTCCAATTATAGAGACTAATTGCAAACCTAACTTAAAAAAATTGATGAAACACACACACAAATACACATCAACATAGAAAATGAATGATGTCAAGTGTGTGCCACAACATAACTACAAAACAACAAAATTAACACAACTCAAATCTTCTTATTTTATCCCTAAATTATGCCTTCATCATCCCCGGAACATATGGTACTCCTTTATTCTTGATCCATCCATCATCACCCAGGAACTGTTTTCCTGGTGTCCAACTTTCAGCAGCATGTGGATTGATATGTTGGATCCCCTTCCACTTGACCCGGTTGGCCGTATTCGACCCAGGTCCCATATTCTCGAACTCACCATAGTACAACGTGTCCAATCCCCTTGTTCCTTGCCATTCTGACCATCCTTCTGGAGCAATGGCCCCACCGATGTAGGTGTTCATTATAATGGTCCTGGAAAACACCTTCCAGGGACGACCGAGGTAAGCTTTGATAGCTGGTTTCGCCGATAGGAATTGTGGTTCGGCCTTGATCTCGCCGTGCTGGATGATGATGGCGCTGGTGCTGCGCTTGTCATCGCGACCTTGGGCAGTGACCATGCATGCCTGGTTTTTCATGGGCTGGCGGACGATGAATTTGCAGTTTTGGAAGATGGACTGGGCGTTGCCAAAGATGAAGTCGATGGTGCCAGAGATCTGGCAGTCACGGTAGAACTGACGGTAGTTGTGGGCATAGAGGGTGTCCTGATAGCCATCAAGATGGACATTGAACATGACGGCGCGGTCGCTGGTGACGCGGATTGCAACGGCCTGGTGACCTTGAGGGCCAGCAGTGTTTTCGATGGTCAAGTCCTTGGCGAAGAAGTCATCAGCATGGACAGCTGCAATGAATTTAAAATACAAAAATTGTAAGCATATTTATATGTCGTGAGTCATAATCACTATAAAAACAAATATGCTAATACCAATCACCACGAAATAATTGTGTGTTCTCCAATCATCGTATGCCATCATTTCATTGTTCATTAGTAATTGTGGAGTGTTATTTGTGCCCTCATTATTTGACCATACTACTAAACTCTATGATGCGACAAAAATTATAACTACAATTAAAAAAATGCATAAAATAAATAATAAAAAGTGTGATTGTGATTTTTGTCACATTCACTGAATTTAGTAATGATGTCAAATTAGATAGTACAATTACCAATTCCTTAATAATTATGTATTAAAACATTAGGTAAGTGTAGTGATGAAATGAGAATAAATCGAAATTCAAATCGAGCCCAGGAGACTGCATTGTGTACTTACTAACTGTGGCGGAATCGAAGGTCTGCACCCCGGCTGCATAGTTCTTACTTCCGGTGATAACGGTTTTTCCCGGCCCATCTCCGATCAAGTAAATGTTTGACAACCCCTTTGTAATCTGAACATATTCCTTATACACGCCGGCCTTGATATGGATCACAAACGGCACTTTATTCTTCTTCACAACTGTTTTTATGGCGTCATTGATCTTCTTAAACTGGCCGCTTCCATCGAGGGCAACCACCGCATTCGGCTTGCCATCGGCGGCAAGGAGCTTGCGGTGAAAATCCTCCTCTGCCGCCTTGTCTTCTTCTTCTTCGCTCATAAGCCTTCTACTACTGCTACTCCCAATACTTCCCAAATTCAACTGTCCCAATATAGATGAAATATCAGATACCATAGCAAGACCATTGCTCGATAACTGCCGTGTTGTTTGAAGCAAATTCTTCATCTTTTCGCCGGTATCACCAGTCGTGTTATCAAACGCGTCCATGCATGTCTCCTGGGGATGGAAAGTTAAATTTTGTTAACAAATACAAAATTCAACATATCCCAAACGTGTTCATATCCAGCCCAATTTTTTTTAAATTTTTTTTTGTGGTACCAAGATTCGAATTCTTGACCACACACAACTACCCACACTCACACACCCACTCACACCATTAGGCCAAGGTCATATTGTTCAGCCCGAATTATAAATAGAAAAACAAAATGTGTTGATTCATTATATTGACTTTGTGCCATCTAAAAAAATTATGCCATCTTTTATGAGTGTAGTTTGTTCAAATGTCCCACATGAATTTTACAAAATCAAAATCAACCAACTTAAATAAGAAAGTGGTGTTACAATTTATCACATTGTGCTCAAAGTTTTAATGAGAGTAGCTCACATATTCATATTTAAGTTGGATACGCACACGCACTTGGGCACACGAGACCTGAGCCCAGAGAGAGAGGTGGGTTATTTCTAACATGGTATCGGAGTAGGCAATCTATGACCCAAGAAAAAAATTCTGGGAAAAATTTTCGAGAAGAAAGAAGACTCGTGATGGGTAATTTCGGGAAAATTCTCAAAGAAGAAGAAGACCATATAATTGGAATTAACCCAACTAGGCATTATCCTTGTGGTAATCCAAGTCCAATGGAATTTACCAAGTTCGACTTGAGGGCAAATGTTGAAATTTCCCACACGATTTCACAAAATCAAAATCAACCAACTTAAATAAGAGTGTGGTGGTATAATCTCAAGGTTTTAATATAATTACCTCAAATTTTTCTATTTAAATTTGCCAGCACACGCGCAACTGTGCAAATGAATTTAGAACCCATAGAGAGGGTATGTTTTCTAAGATAATTAAAAATATATTTTCCCACGAACTTGCATATCTCTTCAATTTTCTACTGATCGTACCTGGTATGTAATCACACCACTGAGCCACACTCTCACATCTTCAACGTACTGCGACAACTGTCCGGAATCAAATTCCCCGACCTTATCGACCGATCTCTGCAAATCCTCCACGGCAGAGTTCAGCACGTCCTCGCAGATCTTGAGGGCATCTTTTGTGAGTGGGTCTGACGCCGCGTCTTTCAGGAGCGTTGAATTCTTCAGCACATCTCCAATGTTTTGCATGGTGGCGTGGAATGCCACCTTTACGAGTTCCTTCGGGTCCGTGCTGTTGGACCCCGATAGGGTCTTCTCGCATGTCTCTCTATAATCCGTCGGTGAGCAAATGGTCTGCACTGCTTTGCTGCTAGTGCCGACCTCGCTTCCACCGTCGCCGTCGCTGGAAGACGTACCACCACCTTTGCTTCTGGTGACGGTGACCGCCACAGCAACCACCATTGCCACCACGAGGGTGGAGGCTAACCCTGCAACCGCTACCTTCTTCCCTCCCATTTCTTGATAGTTGACAGTGTTGTAAAGTGGGTTTGTTTTCTTGTTGTTCCGCCTGGAACTCCAAATGGATAGCCAAGCCATTGAAGGGAATCAAAGAGTTACTTATAGGTATGTGTGTGTGTGTGTGTGTGTGTTTCAGGTGGTTAATCTTTCTCCAGATAATGCGGAGAATGGAAGGAAGAAAGAAAGGCTTGTCGCCTTACACGGCGCTTAATTAAGGCTTATGCATCATGGAGAGGATCACTTGTGATTCCATAAAAGTCTGATCCTATTATTAGCAATTTATAAAACTAATCTTAAGTTTTTTTTATGGTTTCAAAATAAGATAAAAGTTTTTTTATGGTTAATTGATCTCCACTATTATAAAAACAAATATTTACAAGTAGTCTGAGTTCCATGTTTTCTGCTAATCTACATAAAATTAACACCAAATAACTAAGTACATGTAATGAAAAGAGTGGCAGAAGTATGAAACCAATCATTCATAGTAGCTGCTGTAGGTTATAGTTTGCGCGTAGCTATCCAATACCAGGTATTTGATTTGATGAGCTCCAATATATCAGTCATTCCTGCCTCATCGAAACGTACACAGTTGTGTTCTTTTCAAAGGAACCAAACCGCTGATTGCTAGACCGCAATCCCAACTTGTTTCCACAACTTCATTTTGAACTTACTTATGAAATAGAGGAAGTGTTGGTACACTTCAGTATGGACGTCCCGAATGGCATCTAACCATGTAGCAACCTGCTGCCAAATTTCTATACTGTGCTTATAGATGCAAAAGAGATGGTTAGTTGATTCTTCTCCCAGGCCACACCACACACATCGTCCCACTGCATCATCGAATGTGAGGCCTCTGTGCTTGAGTTAGTCCATTGAGGCTATTCTTTGCTGGAGAACTCGCCAAGAGAATATATGAATGTGCCTTGTTACTAAACGTCCACATACTTCTGCTAAGTAGCCTATGTTCTGCTGCCAATTCTGGAGTTCTGCTCGGTAGATTATGTGGTACACAGACGCTACTGTATAGGATCCAAAAGGCCCCTCTGTCCACTTCCATGAATCCTGTTCCTGTTAGTTTATGACATGCTGAGTTACCAAGGATTGTAGCTACAAATGTCTTTCCTTTTCCGATGGTCTAAGAGGTTTTCTATAACTAAGTTGTAGATCAGTAGTCCAACTGGAATATCTATGGCCTCCTGCACTGTTAAATTCTTCAAGGATACAAGATGAAATAAGTCACTATATAATGTTGCGAGTGTCCCATCTTCTAACCACTTTGTTCTCCAAAATAGAACATCTGCTCCATTCCATATCCGACAGATTGAGGTGTTATTGAACCAAGCTGATTCTGCCACAGTGTACCATATATCGCTCCACACTCGCGAGCATTTATCTGGAGGAGATAGTAGATAAACTTCAGCCATCTTGTCTCTTGGTTCAAAGTATTTCTCCCGTATAACTAAGCTCCACACACTTGCTTCCTCTTGCTTGAATCTTCAGAGCCATTTTCCCAGCAGAGATATGTTGAGTTTATGTAAATCTTACACTCCCAATCCGTCCTCTTCTTTTTCCAGACAGAGATGACTCCGTTTGATCCAATGAATCAGCCTGTTTTGATTTTGCTTCTTTTTCCATAAGAATTTGGTGAGCATACTTGTGAGTTGTTTGATTACCTGCAAGGGAGCTAGAAAGATAGATAAATAGTATACAGTTAGACTGGTTAGTGTAGCTTTTAAATGTGTAATGCAACCAACAAATGAGAGAAATTTATTCTCCCATGAGTTCAATCATTTGTCTATTTGTTCAATCAGCCGCTTCCACGTGGTATGTTTGCCAGGATTATTGCCTACTGGCAAACCAAGATAGATGAAAGGTAGAGCAACACTCTGACATCTTAATACTCCAGCATAATCTGCCAGATTTTGAGGCAGGACGTTCACAGCATACAGATTGCTTTTCTAGAAATTAACTGCAAGTCCAGATAACAGTTCAAATACTTGAGTAATTCCTTTCAAAACAATGACATTGTCGTGACTCCCTTCGACTATCAGTAACGTGTCACCTGCATACTATAAGTGGGAGATCACTATTCTTCCAACCTGTGCACCAGTGAGCAGATTTAACTGCACTACTCTGTTCAGCAGCAAGTGCAACCCCACAACAACTATCAAAAAAGGTAGGGGAGACAGCAGGTATCCTTGTCTCAACCCACAGTGTAGTTTAAACTCTCCTGCGCTAGTTCCATTAACCAGCACTGCAATCCTAACAGTTGAGATACATTCCTTCATCCAAGCACACCATTTACTTGAGAATCCCATCTTATCAAGTATCTAATCCAAGAAGGACCATTTGACAAGTGTCAAATGCCTTCCTGAAGTCAAGTTTCAACATCAGCAGTGACTTTTTGTTTCTCTTATATGAATGTATTATCTCGTTTGCCTCTAAAACTCCATCGAGGATCTGACGTCCTTGCAGAAAGCCTGATTGATTCCGTGATATTAGAGAGCCTATATAATCTTACTCAGTCTTGCAGCTAGTATCTTTGCCAAAATTTTGTAAACACAACCAATCAGAGCAATGGGACGATAGTATTCAAGTGCTGTTGGGTTGCTTCCTTTCGGGGCTAAAGTAATTCAGGATGAAGTTAAGCCTTTTGCCAACTTCCCACATCTATGAAATTCTTGAATATATGTGCAAAAGTCAGATTTTAAGACTTCCCAATTTTGCTGGATAAAGTAGAAATTTTAGCCATCTAGACCAGGGCTTTTGTGCGTCTGACAGCTCCAAACGGTTAGCTTGATTTCATCCTCAGAAAACTCAGCAGTAAGTGACTGATTATTACTCACACTTACTGAACTTTCTGCTGGATTAGTTAACCTCATGTCTATGTTGTGAGTTGCCTCATATAGTGTCTTGAAATGTAGTGTTATGGCTTCCTTCACACTGCTTGGCTCATCCCTCCATGCTCCGTTTACCTGCAGCCCCCTGATAGTGTTTTCGTTTCTGTTGATTGTAAGTTTAGAATGGAAATGCTTGAAGTTTCCATCACCCCACCTTGATCCATGAGACCTGTGATTTCTGCACAGCTATCTGTTCTTTGTTTAACATCACTTTATGCATTTCCAAATAAGTTTCCCTCCTGGTCTTTTGTTCTTCCACCTGGAGCAGGCCCAGTTCTACTTTTAGATCAAGTGATGCCATATTGAGTTTCAGTTGTTCCAACCTCCTAGTAACATTCCCGAATTCATTCCTATTCCAAAAATTTAATACAATTCTCAGTCGTCGCAGCTTCTGATGTAGAATAAATCCTCGCGAGCCTATAGCTTATATAGTGCTCCATTCTACGCTCACCATGTCTTTGAAACCTTCATGGTTGTTCCAACAATCTAAGATACATGTAGCTTTAGGACCCCAATCAAAATTCTTAGTTTTTAGTATTAGGGGGCAATGGTCCAAGAGCGCTCTTTCTACTGCATGTTGAAAAATATTAGGCCATTGATTGTACCATTTTTCATTCAGAAGAAAACGATCAAGCCAACTACAAAATGCTCCACTTCCACTATAACATGTAAAGCTTCTTTTCTGTAACGGAGGATCAATCAGGTTAGTGTCTAAAATAAATGTATTAAGATCAATCATTTCCCTGATTTTTGGCACTGCTAAACTGACTCGTTCCTCATTATTTTGAATAGCATTGAAGTCCCCTGCCAGACACCAACATTCCTCTGGGTTCTGATGTATTTCTGTAGTTAGTCTTTTTTCCCCTCAAAAGTTTTGAGTTTTATTGATAGGAAAGGTGATTATACAAACTAGCCCCAAAAGTGAGTATAGTTATGAAACGTACAATCACAGTCAGATAGCAAAGTGATTATACAAAGAGCCCCAAAAGTGAACATAAACGTATAATCACAGACTGAAATAGAAGGTCATTGCTTCGAACTGGTTGTCGAGCGACCGCGCCTGCAACGCTTCGAACTGGTTGTCTTTTGAGGGGACGGCCCCGTCGGTGCTGGTTGGTCATTCAGCTCATGGTGAGGAGCCTATGGAGCCTCCACCTTCATGTCTTTGCTAGTCTTTAAGTCATGTTATGCAGTTAGCCGTTTCCATAGATTTCTTTTTTCAACCACAGAAGCAGGTGCGTATAAATTGATAATGTTTATCTTGATCTGTGCAATGCCCCCAAAGACCAGAAATTCTAATAAAACCTGTATCTGAGTGAGATCCAGTCAGGGAGAACAAGGATTTCTTCCATAGACAGATGAGCCCTCAAGAGCTTCCAGTTGAATTCTAATGGTAGAATTCAAAGGAATCATCTGGCCAGATATTTATACAATTCCTACGGTTGAAATCCTCAATTTTTGACTCTTGTCTGCTTTTTTAATTGGTGTATTCAGGCAACGAGTGTTATATGTCACTATTTTCATTGTTCTGGCAATGTTGTGCAGAATCTGGAGTAATTGTATCACTCATCTTTTCCACTGCTGCCTCATTTATTTCAGAAAAAAGTTGTTCTATTTCGCCATCAGTTTTAGAGGAAGAAACCCCTAGTTTTTGAGCAATTTTCCACAGTTTCATTGAATCTGACTCTGCACTACTGCTGCTGTCTCTCGTTGCCTCATTTTGTGGAGAGAAGCTGGTAGATTCCACAAATGTCTCACTTAAAGGACTTGCTAAAGGCTCCTCTGTTTCAGGAAGGGTAAGTTGGATACATTTCGTCTGTAGATATAATTTTTTGGCAGACTTAGAACGGGATCAAACTCTCCACCCCTAGTTTTCTCCAACGTAGTCGGAGATAGGTCCATGATCTTTTGTATCCCAAAGGGATCAGAGTCCAAATCATCAATGCATAATCTGGTAGGTGTGCGAATAAAGTCACTGTCTCCATTTTGTACCCTGACACAACCACTTATTTCCTGGTTCACAGGTGATGTTCCCTTAGATTTGCTGAAGCTACTTATGAACAGAGGCTATTGTTGAAATCTGCTTCCGGGTCTAAACTCTGTTAACGAAAATCGCAATAATCTGGCTTGTAAATGTTGCTTAGCCAATAATTCAGTGAAAGTTTCTTTAAGAACCATTCCTTTATCCATGTTTAGAGAGCTTGTTGATTCTGTCAGTGTGCCCTCGCCTGCCATAGCTGGAGCTGTTGATTCACTCTGTATGTCTATTGGAGCTGCTGGAACAGAAAGTATGTCTGAATTCATCATTGAGTTATCTTCTAGAGTCCCATCCATGTTGATCACGTGCCTGCTACCCTCAACGGTTTCCAACAGTATATTCTCAGTCTCCTTAGTTCCATTCACGGTAGATTTGCCTTTTGAATTAACAGAATCATCTTTCGTTGGTAGTTTTGGTCACTCATCATTCTTTTTGGCTTTTGTGTCCCAGTAACATGCTTATCATTAACCATACGCCATTGTCCTTTCCGACGAGTATTTAAGCTCTCAATCTTTCTCAGTTCTGTTATCTCCTCCTCAATCCATATCTCAAAGATCTCCTCTCCAGATTTAAGTCTCATCTTTTAAGTGATGAACTCGCTGGAGAGAGTTAGCACCTGAATTCTAGCATATAAAAGTTCCTTCTTTTGCATTGTGTTTTCATCAATTTGGAGAGTCTCCCCCAGTTTTGCGACAACCTCTTTGAAAAACTGATCAATCCAGCACTGTTGAGGTGTTATAGTAATTCTAAGCCAAATAGCTCTTACCAACTTACCATTGTGGAGTTTCCATGGCCTCAGATTATAAAGACATAGCACTTCTTGCATCTTAAGATCATCCAAGAGTCTCAGCATCGGCACTTCTGTTTCCAATTGCAGCAGGACCTCCCCACTCTCAAGACTTAGTACCGTGCAGTCTAGATAGCCATTCTGCTCCAACTTCTTCTTCACATTGGCCAGATCATTGAGTGGATACGGTAGGCCAATTAAATTGTTATCCAACCATTTCAAGTCTTCCGGTACAAGATTGTACTCCAATATGTAGACCACTTCTTCTTCTTGAGGCAACAATTGTTCTGTGCATTTTTGCTTGAGGAGTTGAGTTCCACGGTTTACCATTTTCCCAGCACTCCTTGCTAAGCTGATCTTCAAGATATCAGAGCCTACTCTCCAACCCTTTAACGCTTACAGAAGCAAAGAGGGATCTAAAGATTTGTCAAATCTTACAAATCCATAACGCTTACCTTCGAATTGCAGTCGAGGCGGAGCATAAACATCACGAACTTCTCCATATTTGGAAAAATAATTCCACATTTTGGATTCTATCCAATTTTCTACAAAATTGGTGAAGTAAAAAGATATAGAGTTCAAACGCAATTTCTCAAGGAAAATGGGTAACTTCTTGTGTTGAGTTTTTCCCCCTCTTTTGGCGGCTAAGGTTTTGGGCATTGCTCCACCTTATTTTTCTGTCGGTTTTCAACCATTGTCCAGGGAATTTCTGTATTTTCGATACCTCCGTCCTCCATATAACCTACACATGTAGATTCAGATAAATCGTTAGCTGAGGGCATGGCCCCTCCGTCGTGTGCAGTGTTTGGCGTGTTTCCGTCCGAGATTGGAACATCTTCAACTGGTTGTTTAGAACACATGGTGCTACAGGATTGTGGGCTTTGGTGTTTAACCACTTTTATTCATCTGTGGCAATTTGGCTTGTACGAATTTGGGAATTTTGAAGATCTGGAATTGGGATTTTGAACCAGTTTCCATCCATCATGGATGTGCGGAAGATTTTTTGTTGTAGAGTTGATACTGGAGCCCTTGTTCGCCACTCAATACAGCAAAAGCAGATTTGGGACTGCTAGTATCCTTCGGCTCTACAATGGGCGGAGGTTACGCTTACGCTACTCAATACAAGAGCTGTAGAATTGGGACCGGAGAGGATTATCTCTGCCACTCGATGCAATACTCTATTTTTGCAAAAGGATTAGACCGTTATACGGTGTGCAGTCATAGATTCTGACGAGAAGGTTGTTCGGTGAAGATACATTGGATTTCGTGCCAGAGAGAATTTGAATTTTTTCAATTCTTCAATACACATAAAATAATATAAAAGTTACCCACTGCTTTTTTAGGATATGCAAGTTACCCACTTTTTCAAGCGTGGCTTTCATATGGTGACATCTTTAATTTTTTAAACTGATAGTGAAGGATTACGCGTTATTGAGAATAAGCTCGTGTGCGATCCGTAATATTCTTACAAGCCTAAAAACTTTAGTTCTAGAGTAGGGGTGTCCATAAATTCCTGCCGGTACAGGTAAAATCGGTGCCGGCACCACTACCCGGGACCGCCCGGGTAGGGGTGCCGGTGCCGGTACGCCTACCCCGCAGAATCGGGACCAGCGATACCGGTACCGGGTTTACCACCGGTAACCCGGTACCGGTTTAATAAAAAAAATCCAAAATAAACTGTTAATTTACTATTACTGTCTAATGTCTATACGTCCTACCGAGTGAAATTTTTTTCCCTTCTCTCACTCAGTCTCAACTCTCAAACCCTATTCGCTGTCACCCCTCGCTCCTCGGTCTCTCAGTTTGCTGAACGCGAACATTGAACCCTCTTCTTGTGACTTGTCTCGCTCGACTCTCGTCGTGAAGTGTACTGTTCTCTCGTCCCGTTCTCACTTTCAGCAGCAGGTATGTGATATTTCTCGTCCCCGTTCCTTTCTAATCTAATTTGAATCACAACCTGTTCGTCTCCCGGCCTCTTTGTCTCGTACTCTCATTGACTCTAGTGGGATTTGGGATTCGAATTAGGGATTAGATTTGGAATTTCGATTTAGGGCTTTTAATTTTGTTCTTGATTTTTGAATTTAGTTTTTTTTAATTGTGATTCAAATTAGAGTTTCAATTGTTATTTCAAAATTAGGGATTTTAACTGTGAATTGACATGCGATTTGCGTGATTACGATTCTGATTTATTTGCTAAGACAAGAATATGTTTAAGTTTCATAAATATTACATTGAAATGCTTGCTTGATTATGAATTATGATTCAGGTCTGCTTGTTTATGAATTATGATTCAGATTTATTGATTGATTCAGATTTGCTTGATTATGAAATTCAGATTCTGATTTC
>JAOYMZ010035698.1:0-15918 GCA_025802335.1 Pinguicula primuliflora | reverse complement strand
TTTTTATTGTTCTAAATTTTATTATTAATATTTAAAATAATAACTATTTATTTAAACAATAAATTAGAATTATTAAAGCTAAAAACGTTTTTGTTATTTAATAATAATTGTAATATTAAATATTACTAAATTATTCTATATTACGCAAATCAGTCACCAGGCAAATTTGCGAAACAAGTCTAATCAAATTAGTCACCTTATCAGGCCACCTTATCAGGCCACCTTATCAGGCTACCTTATCAGTCACCTCATCAGTCACCTTATCAGGCCACCTTATCAGGCCACCTTATCAGTCACCTCATCAGTCACCTTATCAGTGAGATTTGCTAAACACAGCCTAAATCTCATCTCCAGATCATTCTGTCTACTAAACGGAGCCATACCACTGGATATGTGTGATAAGGCGAATCATGTGATGTTTGGGGAATGCAAGAATAGCCATGAAGCCTTCGTTCTAGGTGTGGCGGCAATTGTATTACTGGGAGTGGCCCATGACATTGCTAACTTGGCACATAGCAGCCCTTGTTTATTAGAATGCCAGTTGCGATGGTTGGTTAGAACTCATTTTCACATATATTGAGCAGTGAAGTGAGATATTTTAAGATTCGTGTGGATTGTTGATGAAGATGGTTAGAGGAAATAAAAGTCCAACTCAGCCTTCTGCTCGGTTTGCGAAGTGGGATTATGCTCTGCAATGCATTCAACAAGCTCAAACCAGTAGATGTACCTAGGGCTGTCAGAGCATACGTCGGACACCGCTGTCTTCACAATCCTCCGTCGAGCGTTGTCCAAACGTCATTGTGCAATAAAGTGACGGATGCAGATACAGACTCTCAGTTATGTCCAATCAATATGTGCGGACGGAATCTGTCCATAATGACGAACTCCAAAGGACTCTATCCAACTTACCTTTAGCTAGTGGCGAGTAAGTTAGTGAGAGATGAGAGTTTCTCCTTCTAGAACCTGTTAGGTATCCTCAACCCGTCCGCCGACCTTGCCGTTCCAGCCGACCACAGACACCGCTACAGCCTATGTGACCACAAAATCCCCATCTAGTAGCTGATTTAGGTTAGCTTTCTTAGGATTTCACCATAAACTCTAACCCAACCCTACCCCTTCGAATTTCCGAAAGGGGATTCAAATGGGGGAAACCCTAGCCACCGTAGCGAACCAGCCTAGCCGAACCACAGACCTTGATAGAGTAGAGCAGAGTAGCGGGTTAGCGATGGGTGAGAATTCTCGCGCGAATGAGCACAGTCGTTGGGGCCCGACAGGGGAGTCAAACAGTGCAAAAGGAAATCTGACGGTAACTTCTTTCTATTTTACAAATTTCCCTAGTGATTGGTCGAAATCTGCGATGTATGGGTGCTTCTCTAGGAAATGAGAGGTGATTGAGGTCTATGTGCCGATGAAACTGACTGTATGGGGGACCAGATTCGGCTTTGTGAAGTTCAAACTGGTTCCGGTCTTCTTAAATTTAATCATGCTCTTCGGAATGTTGGTCCTGTGGTAATATATCTTGACTAACTAGTAATTGATGCAGGTGAGTCAATGCTTGTCTGGAAAGATTCTAGAGAGAATGGCCTGACACCATTTGGAGAAAAATTTCCTTTATTTTTTTATTTTCTATAGTGAAAGATGTTATTTCTTCTCTATAACTAAAATTTTTTTGTCTGTGTATTACTTCTTCTTTTTCAAATCTAAATTTTATTTGTGTGAGGCTGTGATAGAAGAATGATGGAGCAAGAATCTTATGGGCAACTCTCCAATTTTCACTCCTATAGGCCGTTTTAATCCGAACCACAAGATATTGAATTCGACGGTCAAAAATACTTGCTATTTGGAAAGCTGATGAGACTTGAGGAATTGTCTTTCAATGTCCACATTCGGCCGACAAAGCTCTCCACGAATCTCCACTCCGGCGCGTCCTCCACGGCATCCATGCCCGTTGCTGAGAATTGCCATATTCAATGACCTCCGCGGCGGACGACGTCACAGAAAAAGACCACCTGGCTGCCATAGCCGTGCAATTCAGCGTACTCAAATCAGGCGAACAACACATCTCCAGTACATGGAACAAGGCGGACAGCCTGAATCCCAGCAATTGTGGAATCACGTGAACAACCCAAATCTTGCGTGATTTAATATTGCAGTTGTTGGGTGTGGCTACGCGATTCAAGATTGCACTAGTTTGTGAGATTTGTTTCTAATTTGTTTCTGCAACTGTTTATAATTTGTTTTCCTAATTTGAAGCACATCAGGTGCAATTGCTTTCATCCGGTTTACCGAAGAAGTAGGAAGAAATGAGGTGAAATAGATGAATTCTGGGCGAACCCATTTCTTTCCCACCGTCATGGCGCGACTACGGGCCCAATTTGTACCAGGCCCGGTACATCCAATTACAGCGCGCCACGCGCTGGCAGAAAATTTGAAAAAATTTCTCCTCTTTCGGATTCGACCTCGCGACCTCCATCTTCTCTCTTGTGTGTCTGTGCCACTAGGCCAACTCAAGTTTTAATAATACAAGTTCAAATATATATTATATACTCCAACTACATAAAAACTGCATAAAAAATACATAAAAATACACAAACAAATACACAAAAAAGTAAATGATTACAAATTAGATTATAAAATTCTAAACTCTATAAACCCTAAGTGCTAAATGAGTGTAAATAGTATTTTATACACCGTAATTTATTACTATTACGGTGGCTTCGCCGCCGTAAAAATCTAAAATCCTATTTAAATGTTATAAATCTAAGGACTAAATGTATAAACCCAAGAACTAAATGCATAAACCCAAGGGCGAAATGCATAAACTCAAGGTATAAATTTATTTTATTTTTTTACTAATATTTATATTTTTTACCATTTATTTTATATTTATAACTATTTATTGTACTTTATTGTTAATAATAAAACTATTATAAATGTACTAAAAAGTCCTTGTATCGGGGTCGATATATTTTGGCCCTGGTACGTTTATCATTTGTGAATATAGAAACTACCTACCAAATGTAAATACCCTTTTGGAGTTCTTACTACAAAATGAGCGCTCTTGTCAAAATGATAGAGGATTACTTATCTTGCGTGTATTCATTTTTTTGAATTACTAAATCAGTGATGAGGAAAACAAACTCAAAATGTTTTGTTCTATAGTTCACTGTAACTCTGCGCTCGTCCTTTCCCTAATAACTATTGTAGTTTTTTTTTATCACAAGTAAAGTAATAAAAACAAAAACGACTTGCTTATGGGATATTTTTTACGGAGTGTTTTTTTATAAGTAAAAAATTGTATTAATGCTGTGTATAATTATAAAATACAGTTGAGGTGTTTCTCCGCAAATATTCAACAAACTTAATACCGAACGCAACCCCCAAATCTCGGTTCTTCAATTCCCGATTAGGGATTTACTGCTTCCATCCAACAAGTCCGAAAATCCAGCTGAATTCCGATTCCGCAAGTTCTTCAGGCCGGTCGTTTTAGCAAGAGTTCATCCATGGCGCTGTGGAGGCTGCAGGCAGAGAGCTGTCTCACGACACCAGTCCGAAAATCCAGCATGTCCCTGGAGTAAGTTTTTGATTTTGAAGCACAACAGTCGAATTTTGACAGCTTTTACACACTGACAAAGTGAATTCCTTTTCCTGGAAGACTTTAGCATTGCGGCTGCTCCAGAATTCCCAATTCACCATCTGCCACACTGCATTCCAACATTTTCTCTTCCAAGGTGGGAGGATTCTCACTATGTGCTGCTGCTTCTGATTTCGGTGGGATTGTGAGATTTGAAGCCATGTATAAATATTTTGCCATATTTTTTTACTGAGTGTTAGCTTGGCCTTTGAGTTAGTTGGGGATTTTTTTTATGCACATCCAGAAACAAAATTGAAAGAAATAAAAAAGGTGAACTATTCCATCACATAGATGAAGGTACGTTTTATTGAGGCAACCAGTTGATAGATCTGTTATGTTCTCAGATATTACTCCCGTAGTTGAAGGTGCTGTTCAGCATGTATCTTCAAGAAGATTTGAAGTGGGGGGATTGGATTTGACAAATTTACTTGCTCGAGAACTCCACAAATGCAATAAACATGTGAACCTAAGCACCACAGATGTTGATAAACTAAAGGAGCGATATGCATGCTGTGCTGAGAGTGATGTTATTTTTTTAAAACGCCAGCAAGCATGTCCTGAGGAGCAGCATACTCTACCAGATGGACAGGCAATTTTTTTTTCCTTCCTGATGTGAATATCATTTCAAATTATCAGGAGAACCCATTACCTAAGTCTGACTTCTGGATGCCTTAATCTCTTCAGCATTATGTGTCTATTAGATGCAGTGTTATAATGAATCGATGGAATACTATCGATTCATACCGGCAATCCTTGTATTGCTATCTATGGCCCTTTGTTCTTTGAAATTTTAATTTTTAATCTTTCAAGATATGGTCGTCCATTTCTTCTACCTCTTTCTCACTTTCTAATGTCCATTAGACAACTAAAGCCAACATTTTAGTTTTTAGTTTCAACTTTGTGCTTGGCTAAAAAAAATTTCAACTTCGTGCTACTTCACAAAAACACTTTAATGTACAGTTGCTTACTCTTTAGGCGAAGAACATATTGAAGCACACATTTTATTTTAGGAGTGCAGACTAAAGTTTCTATATAAATTCAGTCTCAATCTTCATATGCATAATTCTGGGCATGATTCTGACTATATAATTCCTGCTAAAGATGAACAAAGCATCCAACCCACTTACTTTTCAAAATCTGTTATTATGGCAATGTCATTAGATTTTCCTTTGTGATCTGCCAGTTTTTAGGAGGTTGTTGTATAATGAGTATCATTCTGGGATTTGGGGTGTGTGCAGTCACTGTACCATGCAGTGGCCATGTGGCACCGCAGGATTAGTCGCGGGCCCGTGCAAAAGTGTTGAATACCGGGCCCCTGCCACACCAATCCCGCAGTGCCACATGGGCACTGCATAGTGTGCATCGAGTATCTCGCTTCACACACTCCAAACCCTTCATTCTGCGGTAGCTAATGTCAGTACGTATTGTTTGTGTTGTAGGTTTTGAAGATAGGTTTCAGAAAGAAGCTGGCCTTTCCTCTTCAGCTATCCAGCCTTGCCTGGTGAAGGTAATCTAACCGAGTATCGTTCACTTATTTTTATGAGCCCTTCTGGTTGATTCTTAACTCTTTGAAAAGCTACTTGTATATGCACCTCATTTTGTCCCGAGTAATAGTAACTTACGAAAACCTACTTTTTTATGTCGCTATCCATCTCTTTCAGAGTATGTTATTTGTGTTTTAAATTTTTATTTCAAGTAAATAAAGTGACCCAGAAATTTGTCTTAGGTTTGGAATTTGCACATTACAGTGCACAGTTAAATGAAGTCTGTACTGATATCTCATATCTCTGCATACAGCCTCCTGAATATATGCCGGATACAGTGATGAGAGCAAGTAGTTATCGCCGGCAGAGCGGACAAGTAGTGTGCTTTGTTAGCCAGAGCTCGATGTCGATGCAATACATGTGAAAAGTATGCTCACATTGGTAATTGCTCAGGCACACAGAGCATCTGTCAGTACGAACATGGATAGTCCATTAAGCTCTTGCTGAACTCGTAATCAAATGCAAATGAGGAATATACACATAGAAGAAGAACCAGAAACACATTATCAGATAGAGACAGGATCCAAGGAGACCTAAAATCTGTCTACTTTCAATACTTGTAAATAAACACATGACACCTGAAAAAATGAAGAAAGCGGAAAGTTACTTTCAAAGGTTATTTCGGTGGTCATAGGGCATGGAGACAAGCAGGGCCGGCCCTGGGGTCCGGGATGCCCTAGCCGGCCCCCTAGCCGGATACCTACAATTACAATGAAATTACAAAACTATCAATATCATAAACTATGCTCGCATTTGAACTTATGATAAATCAAAGACCCAAATGTAAGTCCAATGCACAAATACAAATTCACAAGAATAATAACAAAATTTATTTGAACTTATGATAATCAATTCTCCACAAACATAATTTATTTGAACTCAAAATAATCAATTCTCCACTTATGATAGAAAACAGAGAGGATCTTATCAAAACAGGTTGGAAGACAATTGAACATTTTGATATCAAATTCCTAATTTTAACAAGATAATAAACCGAAGTACGAATACTACATTCAATTATTGGATCTTACTAGAAACAATTATCAGAAAAATCAAAACACGGAAAAAACCTCCTGAACGATTATCAGAAAAATCAAAACACTAGAAACAATTATCAAAGCCGTACGTTAGTCGCGTCGCCGCCGTCTTGCTCTTCTCTTGCGAGTTGCGCCGTGCCCGTAGCCGTGTGGTCTTGCTCTTGACTGGACTTGGAGAGTTGCGCCGTCTTGCTCAGTTGCTCTTGCGAGTTGCGCCGTGGCCGTGCCCGTCGCCGCCGTCTTGCTCTGATGCTCTCAGAGACTCAGAGTTGGAGTTGAACTATTGTTGGTTCTTGGTTGCCTGTCTTCTCTGCGAGTTCCGTCTTCAAATCTTGAACTAAATTTTTTTTTCCAGGCCAACCATATTTTTATGCCCTAGTGGGCTGGGCTGCCCTAGCCAAATGTTTCATTGGGCTTATGGCCGGGACGACCCTGATGAAAAGACTACACGCGCAGTGTTAATGCAGACATATCTCTTCAGGAAATGGGTTTAGGGTTTTGGGTTTAAGATTTAGGGTTAGAGCCCGACCAAGATATCTGGGTTTACCATGTATTGTAGTGCTTAGCCGTCGGCCGTGAATAGAACAATACAGATGTTGTACTTAATACAGATTAGTTAGAGTACAAATGCCTCATCTAGGTTCACCACGAATGCATCGTGGTTGTATTGACTATCGAGTTCTTTCTGACTTGGCTATTCGAGTATTTAATTATGACTAAAATATATGACAAAACTCTAATTATTTTACTTGTCACGCTAAGTGAGTATGAATGGACAAACATGCGTGTGAATACATTAGTTTTTATCGGGTGCGAAGACACTTATGGGATTGAAGATAATATTTTCAAGTAGATTGAAAACAAAGAGACTTCATTACATTCCTCGTAAGAACAACTTGTCCTGGATGTAAATCAATCATACATTGTGCGTCTTACGATTTACATAGGCATTACACCAAATTTAAATTGTATAAAAGTGATGAATTATATACCACAATTATGAATTTATGCGTAATTAACATATTGTGGTTGTTTACTATTATTTTTTTGGGTCCAACTGCATTATCCGGGTTTACCACTTATAGTCGCGCACTTACCACCAGACATGCTTATAACATGATAGTTGGAGCACGAATGACTCTTCTGGGATAATCATGATGGGTCGCGGTCTTGTTAATTACTTTGTTTGTTTAATAGTTTAGGGTCTGGCTTTATTATTCGAGATTATCACATATAGTCGTGCTCGTGCCGTCAGGGGTGGATAGAACTATGGATGTTATGCTTATTACAAGATAGTTGGAGCACGAATGACTCTTCCAGAATAACCATGACAGGTTGCAGTCTTGTCAATTGCTTTGTTTGTTAAATAGTTTAGGGTCCGACTGTATTATTCGGATTTACCACGTATGTTGTGCTTAATACAGGATAGTTAGATCACGAATGTCTCTTCCGGGATAACCACAATTTGTCGGGGTGTTGTCGATTACTCTGTTTGTTAAATAGTTTAGGGTATGACTACGTTAACCGAGTTTACCATGTATAGTCGCGCTCATACCATCACACGTGGATTGAAACACAAATGTTGTGCTTAATACAGTATAATTGGAGCACGATTTTCTCTTTCGGAATAACCACGATGGATCGTAGTCTTGTCGATTGCTTTATTTATTTAATAGTTTAGGGTCTGATTGTGCTATCCTAATTTACCACGTGTAGTCGCGCTCGTACCGTCAGACATGAATAGAACCACAGATGTTGTGCTTATTACACGATAATTGGAGCATGAATGTCTCTTCAGGATAACCACGATGGGTCGCAGTCTTCTCGATTGCTTTGTTTGTTTAATAGTTTAGGGACCGACTGTGATTTCTGGATTTACCACATATAGTCACGCTCGTACCATCACACGTCGATAGAACCACAGATGTTGTACTTATTACATGATAGTTAGAGAACAAATGACTCTTCCTCGATAATCGTGATGAGTTGCGGTCTTATCGATTGCTTTGTTTGTTTAATAGTTTATTACCCGATTGCATTATTCGAGTTTACCACGTATGTTGTGCTTAATACAGGATAGTTGGATCACGAATATCTCTTCTAGGATAACTACGATATGTCGAGGTCTTGTCAATTGATGTGTTTGCTAAATAGTTTAGGATCCGAATGCATTATTCAGGTTTATCACGTATAGTCGCGCTCGTACCGTCAGACGTGAATAGAACCACAAATATTGAGCTTATTATAGGATAGTTGGAGTACAAATGACTTTTTCGGGATAACCGTGATGGGTCGCAGTCTTGTCTTTTACTTTGTTTGTTTAATAGTTTAGGGCCCGACTGCATTATCTGGATTTATCACGTGTAGTCATGCTCGTACCGTCAAATGTGAATAGAACCACGGATGTTGTGTTTATTACAGGATAGTTGGAGCATGAATGACTCTTCCAGGATAATCACGATGAGTTTTAGTCTTGTCGATTGATTTGTTTGTTTAATAGTTTATGGTCCGACCGCGTTACCTAATTCTACCACGTATAGTCGTGTGCGTACCGCCAGACATGAATAGAACCACAGATGTTGTACTTATTACAAGATAGTTGGAGCACAAATGCTTCTTCTGGGATAAACACGATGGGTCGGGGTCGTGTCAATTGCTTTGTTTGTTTCGACTATGCTATAACAGGATATTTAAGTATGCCAAAAATATATAACAAAGATCTAATTACTTTTAACTGCTACAAAAAATTGCTACGTTAAGTGGAGCACGAATGGTGTTTCCGGGTAGTTGGCATTCTGTTGTTGGATAGGACTTCTTAACTAATCAATGTGCTATGTTATAACCTTTTTTCTGCTTTTTATTTCCTTTATAATGAACTAAGGGTCCGTTTACTGTAGATTTAAGGTTTCGAGTTTGATTTTGATTTTGAGCGTTATCGGTATCAACATCAAATGTAATAAACACTTTTCAAGTTTGATTTTGATTGAGTTAGTTTAGGTTTCGTGTGTTTATTTGGAAGTAGATTACGACTGATTGAACAGTTTAATGATGGTTAAAGGACTAAAATACCCCTCATTTCCAAACGTAATGTGTCAACATTGAATCCTTATCAAACCAAGTAAACAAAAAAACTTGAGATTAACCATCATTAAACTGTAAAAAAATCAAAGAAAACTGCAAAGAAAGCAATAATGTAGGCAACCACAAGTTCCAAGCTAACCACAAGTTCAGAACGCAGCAAAAATCACAAGTTCAAGACATAAAGCTGAGCCTCTTCATATGCAGATCAAGATGCAATTAAAATCATGTTCATACACATCAATGTTCACTTTTGCTTCGAATATTTAGCAGCCATTTCATCTTTGATTCTGTCCACCAGATAAATGAGTCACTCCTCACGAACATCATTATCAAGTATCTGCCACATTTGTCGTGCAAAGACATTATCAAGAAGGTGTGACACCAAATATATATTGCAGTCCTCGTCCATATATTAAACTGGGTGTATGACCTTAATTCATCCACCAAATGCCTTGCAATATCGAATGGTGGGTCAGCAGCAACATGAAGGGTTTGAACATAAGTCCTGATCTCCGAGTAACAACGTATTTTTTCATCTTCTGTGGGCATTGACTATTTTCTTTTATTCCAACGAGCCCTTGGAACTGCTTCAGTCACATCACCGTCATCGCTATCTCGAATGTCCTCTTCATCCTCTACTATTTGGACCCTTCAGTCTCACCAATGTCCTCAGCATCTCGTGCGTATCCACCTGTTGCCATATCTTTCTCGAAGATCTAACACCAATCTTCATAGAGGGGAAATGGTTTTCCTCTCAGGAATTTGTAGTCAGGATTGGTCTACAAATATAATACATTATCCAGCATTAGTCATAAAAAGTCAAAACCACAAACAAACAAATAAAAAGTCAAATACATTATCCAACAGAAACCTGATGATCTTACCCTCACTATACTAGCCCAGATCGCTTCAGCTTCAACCACCACCTGATGAGTTGTCGTGTCTACAGACAACCCGCTCATGCCATAAAATTGGAGAGAAGATCATACGTCTTCTTCCACACGTGAAGTTTGGATTTCACGTGTGGCACAGTATGGATAGTATTTCCTCTTACCTTTGGTGCAATCCTTTCAGCACATAAATTAAGGAATCCGAGTTTGAATCCTCCTTGGCTTTGCATTCCTTCTTGAACTAGTCCTTTGGCGGCATCAACCAACGCTTGCTCTTCAGTTTGGAGTCACACCTTCTTCGTCTTCCTTTTCTTGATGCCACCACTACCTTTGTCCTCACTTACGCTTGTTAGTTTTCATCCGGGGTTTAGTAGGACTTTCCCCTTGTTGCTCCTCTGCATCAGCAAAAGGGTCCTCATTTGCCGATGCATATTCAGTCTTTACATCCAAAGGGTCTCCAAATGTTTCGGCATTAGATTTTGGGCGCCTACCCAGCACGAAATGAGAATCAACTCTCACCTCAAAAGGTGAACTCTGGGATATATTTCCATAGGAGCAGGCATTTTGCCAGGGGATTGTTTGTTGGCAGACACTTTTGCTTTCGTCCTTGTTGTTCGTGGTATTTTGTAACTTCCTCTTTTCATCTGCATGTTCGAAATTATTTGAACAACCATAAGAAAAATCAGAACTAGGCTAACATAACATTTCACACAGTTTATAACATTTCGCACAGTTTACAACTAGACTACGATTCAAAAAATTCATCCAAATCTACAATTCGTCCAGAATTAACGAATACGGTTCATAACATTTCGGCAAAATTTGGTTCATGTGTGCGAAATCGAAATGCAAAAATTCAAGCAAAATGTCAAGCAGATTGGGTTAAGGTGTGAGATTTGCCTGGAAATTGCCTTGAAATCGTCGAGAAGAAGGTTGGATTTGCCTTGGTTCTTCACGAAAACGAACTAGGGTTCTTCACGATCTTGGTTTTTTTTGAAGATTTGGGAGGAATAATCAAGGCGGAGATGATTTATATGCGGCTGTTGAAATGAATGAGGGTTGTTTCTGTCAATTTCACCTTCAGATAATTCGTAATGCTCCAAATCACATATGTTTGAGGGGATTAGTTTAGCGCTCCCAATAAAAATCAGGTGGGAAAAATTGCACAAACCACCTAGAAGAGAGCTGGTGTATATTTGGGGACTTCAACGCGGTATTGGGTGCGGATGAACGGAGGGGCAGTTCTAGGTGCAACACTGAGGAGGTGCAGGAGTTTAATAACTTTATAAATTGGAACAAATTGGTTGACATTCCAATGATCAAGAGGAGATTCACTTGGTATAGGCCTGCTCTGGGCTCAATCAGTCGGTTAGATCGCTTCCTGATGAATGATAAGTGGATAGTATGATATGAGCTGTGGATACAGGAGCGTCTGCCAAGACAGGATTCGGATCACTGTCCTATCTTGTTGACAAACAAGGTGACCAATTGGGGATCGAAGCCCACGGGGTGTTAGACGGTTATTGGATAAGGAGTTCATAGGGCTGGTGGAGAGAGTATGGACAGAAACAGAGGTTACTGGATATAAGGGATACTGCATTAAGGAAAAAGTAAAGATTCTGAGGAATGAGATACGAATGTAGAACAATGGAAAGAATTCAAATCAGGAGGATAGAATAAAACAGCTCAAGCAAGAACTACTCAGATTGGAATCTAAGGTTGAAAATGGCAGGTTACTAGAGAATGAGAGGGGGGAACCTGTGAGAATCTGGAATGAGATAAAGAGACTGAAATATGAGGTAGCGAGGAGTCTTCATCAGAAAGCAAGGGTGGCATGGCTGCAAGATGGGGATGAAAACACGAGATTTTTTCACAATTATGTAAAGAGGAAGAGGGCAAGGGACTACATAACTGGTGTGTGGTATCAGAATAACTGGGTGGACAGCCCTGAGCAGGTTAAGGAGTGCTTTAGAGGTGCATTTGATGAAAGGTTTCAGGAACCATGTGCATGGAGACCGAGGCTGGTATGTCATGGAAATAGGAGGCTCAGTATGGAGGCTGGTGAACAGCTGATAAAACCCTTCAGTGAAAGTGAGATTTTGGCTGCCATAAATAGTTGTGGAGGGAGTAAGACTCCAGGGCCCGATGGTGTAAATTTTAATTTCATCAAGAAAGTTCTACCAGTAATGAAAATGATATTGTTCTAATGATTCAGGAGTTTTATGCTAACAGCAAGATAGTGCGAGGAGGGAATGCAGCGCATATCACCCTAGTAGCCAAAAAAGGATCTCCACAAAATATACAGGACTATAGGCCTATCACGTTAGTGGGGAGCATGTACAAAATAATTGCCAAACTGTTAGCGAACAGGATAAAAGAGGTAGTGGATGAGGTAATTGATGAGAAACAGACAGACTTTATTAGTGGCAGATAATTCTGGATGGGGTCCTCTGTGCGAATGAAATAATTCAGGAGGCTAAAATGCTGAAACTCCCAACATTGATTCTGAAATTAGATTTTGAAAGGGCATACGATTCAGTCAGTTTGCAGTTTCTTGATAATATGGCCCAAAACTTGGGATTCCTAAGAAAGTGGAGAAAATGGATCAGTGAATGCTTAAGCTCAGCATCAACGGCTATTCTGGTGAATGGAAGCCCATCTAACGAGTTTAAACCAAAACGTGGGTTAAGGCAAGGAGATTCACTGTCCCCGTTTCTATTTCTAATAGTCGCTGAAGGATTAAATTATATGGTGAATAAGGCTGTTCAGAATGGTTTGATAGATCCTGTGGAAGGTGGGATATGACAGGGTGAAGATTTCACATCTTCAGTTTGCTGATGATGTAATACGCTTTGGCAAATGCTCTTGGAAAAACATAAAAGGATACAAGGCTGTGTTAAGGTGCTTTGAATTGGCATGAGGGTTGAGTATCAACTTTCAAAAATTTAGTTTGACAGGTGTTCATGTGGAGGAAGGCGAATTAAAAGAGATGGCTGATTTGCTGAACTACCGGGTGGGAAGTCTGCCTTTTAAGTATCTTGGACTTCCAGTAGGTGCCCTGAAAAATAATGAAGCCACATGGAAACCGCTGATTGAAAGGTTTAAAAGAACGTGTGAATGTTGGGTTAACCGAAATTTATCCATCGCTGGTCGGGTTGTGCTAATTAACTTCGTTCTATTTGCTGCCCCTATACTACTTCTCCATGTTCATAGCCCCTAAGAATGTCCTAAAACAGCTTGAAGCTATCCGCAGATCCTTCTTTTGGGGAGTGAAAAACGAAAAAAAGAGTGTCTTGGGTGTCTTGGGATAGGATATGTCAACCACGGGATAAGGGAGGGTTAAGAATTAGGAAGCTGGAGGATGTGAATTACTCGTTATTTAGGAAATGGACTGGGTCATTATTAAAAGGCCAGAATGATGTGTGTCAAAGATTAGTGTGCTCGAAGTATAGGAAGAAGGGGTTAGTGAACATAGGGGATTGTAGAGTATTGTCTGAAGTGGAACAGGACGGTCAAGGGGTGGGAAGGGAGAGGGGTAGAGGCTCGAGGGAGACGATCTGGTGGAGAAATGTGCAGATGGTAGCTAGGGAAACGTGGTTTAAGGATATGATGAGAATTAGAGTGGGAAATGGGAAAAAAGTCTTGTTCTAGGAGGATAGATGGGCTGTGGATATGCCTCTGCAGCAGAGTTTCATGAGATTATGTAGGTTGGATAGATTGAGGGGTAAAAGTGTAGCGGATCATGGGGAGTGGATTAACAATAGGTGGAGGTGGGAATGGAAATGGAGAAGGAGATTGTTTGAGTGGGAAGAAAAGGAACTAGAGGAGTTAGAGTGCATTCTCTCACATGTTTTGATGCAGAAAAATTTGCAGGATGCCTGGAGGTGCGTGGAGACAACATCTGGTGCATATGAATTACGGAGAGCCTACCAAATCATTCAAGAGAAGAAAGAGCCCTTGGTAGATGAGGAAGAGGCAGACATGTTGAGCAATGTTTGGTGCAGCCTAGTGCCGATCAAAGTGTCCATATTCAACTGGAGAGCACGGCAGAGGAGATTGCCAACCAGAGCAAATCTGAAGAGAAGAGGAATCATCCATGATGAGGTGGGCATCGAGTGTGTGTTGTGCGGAAATGGCCCAGAGACGGAAGAACACATCTTTATGCAGTGTACTATCAGCCAAGATCTCTGGAGGGTGATGGTCGAGTGGTTACAGATCAGTGCCACAACAATCCAGGACCTGGAGGAGTCTCTGCTGCTCAAACCGGCTGGTACAAGCAATGAAAAATGGAAACTTTTCTGGCTGAAGTTTGAGTGGCTGATATGGAAGGTCAGGAATGATAAACATTTTAACAATACAACACCAAGTGCTCAAGAGTTGATCAGAAAACTTCAAGCACACACTTGGGAAAGGATGAAAGCAAAACAGGTACACTTTGTATATGGAATAGGTGAATGAATTTGTAATCCAGTAGCTTGTTTACAGGGTTGCTGATTGGTGAAAGTTGTTTGGACTCTCAAGTTCAGTAGGTGCTTGTGTTTAACTTGTTCATGATGTCCAGCATGCTGATAGTTTTCTGGAGGTGTTGGTGTATAGGGTCGTTTCTGTTGGTTGGGCGGTTTGGTGCTTCTGTGTGTAGCATACTGATAGTTTTTGGTTGGCAGATTGGTGAATATGAAATCTCAGAACTTCTTAACTGAACTTCGTCAAGTTTGGTGCTTCTGTGTGCAGCATATTGATAGTTTTAGGTGGCAGCATATGAGGAATATGATGAATATGGCACAGGGCTTTATGTTCTGTATGTGCTAGAGTGGGGCTGATTATTGAGGTTCAGCATTTGGGTTCAGGATGTTCAGCATGCTAATGCTTTCATGTAAGAAGAAGCAATATGATGTTCAGCATACTGATGCTTTCGGTTAGGTTAGGAGTATGGTTAGCAGATTTTTTTTTCTACTGGTGAATATGTATAAATGAAATATGTACAGACTCTTTGGTTTCTTTTGTGCAATAAAAGTTTTCATTTAACCAAAAAATCAGGTTGGAAAAGCGGGGATTTGAGAAGTTTGACGAAGTTTAGCACTTCCAATCAAAATCTAAGTAAACAGACTTTTTAGTTTGATTACGATAGTTACAAAGGGCGATAACAACCGTAATCAAAGACTATCACATGCAGTAAATGAACTCTAAATTTCTTTTTTGATACTCTTGTGTTTAGGCAACTACTTAAAGAAGTTAGTGTCTTAAAATGGAGAGAAGATTTTTTGTGTGTGATTTAGAAAACTCTCATTTGTGTCTCTAGTATTTTCATGTTTTTTTTTTAAAATTAAAAACGGGTACGGGTACCCGGTAACCCGTACTCGGTATTGGGTACCCGGTACGGGTACCCGTCGGGTTCGGTTCCCAAAGCCGGGTATCAAGTATTTTTTAAAATACCCGAAATTTCGGGTTCGGGTATTGCGGTGTCCGGATCCGAAATTCGATTGTACAGCCCTATTTATTTTCATTCTTAATTAGTTAAACGAATATTATTTTGATAATATATTATTAATTTTATAATATATAATTAAAATTAAATTTAAGAATAATTATTTTAAGAATTTGTGCAAAACATCACCTTTTAAAAATAAGTAAAAATTGAAGAATGAGTAGTAGGAGAATAAGAAATAAAAGACATATGCACAAAAAAGGGGATTAATAAGGTTATTAATCAAGAATGTTCTTGATTTTTTAGC
>JAOYMZ010035677.1:0-15918 GCA_025802335.1 Pinguicula primuliflora | reverse complement strand
ATATAGGTGCTACATTTGTCATTAGAGCAACATCAGGAGATTTGCTAAATGCTTATACGTGCACCAGCCTGATGGAATCGAAATTACCTGAGGCACATGCCCTGATTCTTGGCATCAAATGTTGCATCCAACACGGTTATAGAAGTCTGGATATAAGTCTAAAAAGAGAGCATTTGAGCAGAGGTCTTCTACATCCAGCAGAAGGTGAGTGGCTCATGTTTGATCTTAAGTTTAGGGCTAACCTATTATTTGCAGATCTACACAATGTCAATTTCTCCACAACTACAAAGGCAGCAAACCTAGTAGCAATGGATCTGGCTCGATGGGCAGCAAAGAATGGTGATGCCCATTTCAACAGCTCTCAGCTTCCCCCTTCAAGCATTCGGAAGACATTAAATGCGGATAAGCACAGAGAACTACAAGCAAGCTGCAGCAACAACTAATCTTCATCAGCAGAAGATAAAAGGCGGGGAAGTCAGCTCAAGACACTGCAACATTTCAAACGGCAGAACGAAGAAAGGACTAGCGAGGTGATCTACTACGGGGAAAAACTCGACAGGTAACGTGTTCATAGCATATATTTACTGCCATCTCGCAGGTTCGAGCCCCCAAGAAACTCAGAGGACAAAGCAGCAATACGACTTAGAACTTGTTTTGATACATTCAGTTTTGTATTGTTGTTTGGTTATGTTATATTTGCAAACGCTGGGAAATAGTCATGTACGAACATTAGTGCCTGTTAAGGGCTATTTCATCATTAACGTGTAACCCCGTCCGCACCAAAGGACGGGTTTAATAAAAAAAAGTCTTTGGTTTATAGGATACAGTTTTAATTTTTTGGCAATGAAGCAGTCGTAATATTAATCTCGTAAAATTTTTAGATTTTAGTGTTGATAAAGTTTAGAATTTATAGCATTTAGCCTTTTGAGTTTTAGTTTTTCCCAGCGTCGAAGTTACCGAATTATCAAAGAAACAAAAAAATAACAAAAAAATGTTATAGATATTAGTTATATATAGAACTGATACATAATCGAACAAAACGCAAGCTAGCCTAGTTGGTATAGGTGGAGGCTGAAATGGCTGGGAGAAGAGGCAGGGAAGCAAGGATCAATCCATCCATGCAACAGAACTATTAGGCATTATTTAAAATTTCAAAATCGCTGAACAGATGTTGAACCATTTACACAGGCCATGTATCACCTCCGATATACAAACTAGTGAAAATGATTCTTCTACCCTTAAATACCAACACTTTTCCTCAAGATGGACGAAAGATATCAACTAACCCATCTTATTACAAAATCTAGCCAAATCAATAGAGTTTTTTTGGCAGGCCATTGATTTTGTATTAAACTAAATTGATGTACATAATTACAATGGTTTGGGCGTTTCTTAATGAAAATAAGCCCACTACTTGCTTAATTCTCAAAATATTGATTTATCCTTCTTCTGTCGTTGGAAAATCCGGTCTTCTGGCGATTGTCTCCGATTCTGCCAGCCACTGCGCGATGCCCCCACCTTGAATCATTGAATTTGGTATGTTCTTGTTCCATTTCGTTTTCACCCACGACCACATGTTTAATTGAGCCTTCCTTGCGATCTGTTCTGCACTGTGAATATTTCCTTCGAAATGCTTTTGATTTCTGGTTAACCAAATTTGCTAGCAGACCGCAATCCAAATAGATTTCCATGGGACTTGCGCCATTGTATCCGGCTTGAGGCTCATATGTTGTTCCAACAAAGGTGGCTGGTCTGATTCGGTAAGTTTTGCCCAGCTTTGTATCCTCTTTCATACTTGAATTTTTACCGAACATGTTCTGAACAAGTGCTCTTCGTTCTCTATCCCTTCTTAACACAGATAGCAGTTGATTTCCTGCTCATTGTGGATGACCCCTTTGCGTTGTAAGTTTTCCAAAGTTGCGAGTCTGTTTTGCCGCATTTTCCACATGAATATTTCTATGCTTTTAGGAACCATTTTGCAACTGGCATTGCTTAAACTCTGCTTTTCTTTAGTTGTCTATGCTTGTTGCTTTAGGTTCATCAGTAGAATGTAGCATTGTTTGACAATGTAGCTTTAATTTCCATTTATTTCCGCTACCCATGTCTTCATTCTGTTCCTACATTTGATAATTGGTTAGTTGCAACAGCATGTCTTGCAAACTTTGTGCTTCTAGATCATTCAGTCTTCTTGACCAGTCCCAGATGTTCCATTTCCATTCGCCATTTTCCCACACGCCTTGTTCTGCAATAGTTTGGCCTTTGTGTCTTGATTTTCTGTATAATCTTGGATAGGTGGTAGCTAAGTTCTGGTCACCCACCCAGTGTTCCTCCCAGAAGAGGATACAGTTCCCTCTTCCAGCCATTAATCTCCATAAGCTTTGATACCAAGATTGTGATAATGTTTTTGACAATCTCTTGCCACCACACTGAAGCTTTGCTTGTTCTTCTGTGGCCTTGTTCTGCTTCTATTGTGCATGGCCTTAATTCTCGTATCTGTCCAACTTTGATTCCACCTTTGCTGCCATACCTGGATCTCATGATCTGCTTCCATAGAGGGTTGTTATCTTTTATGATCCTTTCTCCACATTTGCCAATCATAGCTTTGTTGAATGCCTCTAGGTCTTTTATGCCTAACCATCTGCAAGAATAGGTTGAGATATCTTTTCCCATTTAATCCAATGTAATTTTTTCCAATTTTCTCTCTCATTCTAGAGAAAAAAATTCTGGATTTTCTCAAGGGTTTTGATAATGATCCTAGGTGCTCTGTATAAGGTAAAATTATAACATGAAAACATGATAGGATAGAGTTAACAAGAACAGTTCTACCTCCAACCGAAAGTGTAGAATTTTCCCATTTGTCTAGCCTTTTGTGAAATCTATCTATAATTTGTTGCCACATCTTTAATCTCCTTGGATTATCACCTACTAGCATCCCTAAATAGATGATTGGTAGTTTGGCTATGGAACAATGCATATAGCTTGCCATTCTGCTTGCTTCCTCAACCTCCATGGTTTATATACATTAGGGTGGTATATGCTGCCAAAGTGGTGAGAGAGTGGGCCAGGACACCACTATTCCAAAGCCCAATGTTCATACAAAAATTTATGAATCGAGTGGATATATGAACTAGGCGTCACCAAGACTCTTAATATACAAGATGGTTGCTTGTGCAGTTCATCTCCTGCAAATAACAAGACGAAGCATAGATATTCATAAATCATGACTACTTTTCTTCGTTTCTAGTCAGATTAGCAACTCTTGTAGGAAGACTTGACATGGTGAAAGGGTGTTCTCCTTGTAGTGCACCCCTGCAAATCTAGTTTATGAATTGCTGAGATCTGTCTCATTATGATCCAACTGTAGTTCGAGTTTTCCATCATGCTTCGTTAGTCTTCAGCCATTGAGATTTCCTACATCAATTTGTTTCATTCTGTTGCTGGGAGAGTGATTAGGAACTTCATTGCAATGATAACAGCATCAACTCCTGCTTGTAGGTGTGATGTGCTTTGCAGCGACCATGCCTTTGCGATTATCAGCTTTCCTTCGTACGATCTCATCAGCATTCCACCACCTGCAATACCAGTGGTTATAGAATAAACGGAACCAATGTGTTAATCTTACTAAATCCTTCTGGCGACGGTGACCATCCCTGTGAGTTTCTGCTAGTTGTTGTGATTGGAAAGAGCTTGACACCAAGCATCAAGAGCTATTGATGTTCGCAAGCTGATCTGGAATAAATCAGCTTGGCAAATTAAGAGATGTCAGTCAGATTGCGTCCAATGTCAGTTATTGCCCTTATACTCAGTGCAAATTTATTTTCGAATTGGCCCGAGCATCCCTGCCTCCATACCTCCCAAACTCTAAGCAAAGGCAGTATTTTAATCACAAAATTCGTTATCTTACCTCATTGTTTAGCATTCCAGATCTGCAATCTGTTTGCTGCATTGCTATTTCCCAGCTGGATATGCAATAACGTTTCAAAAAGATTCCAAATCAACGAAGCCAGTTCACCCTCAAAAAAAAGTTGCACTAATGTTTCTGTATCTAGATTTATCCCGCCGTAGTTGCATTTTGATGCTCGAGTGATTCCTTTTTTGCTTAAGTTTGCATCCACTGTCACTATTGCATGCACCATTGCCAAGCAAAGGAAGCTGATCTTCATTGGTAAAAAAGAATCCCAACAAGCTTTATACTCTTTTTTAGGGTGGGCTCTTTCCCTTATCAGATTCCAAGAAGACTTAGTGGAGAATTGGCCTAATTTATCTTGCTCCCATATAATAACATCCTCAGTACCCACCTCAATATCAAGAATTCTCTGCATAATCTCTGATTGATTAGGGGTCAGCATCTGTAGCGCGGCCAAAGACCATTGCATTCCAATTTTTTGCATGATGTAGCCTTGTATCCGTGAAAGTCACTGGAAGACCATTGCCTAGTATGCGGCCATCAAACCATCTTTCCCACTAGAAGCTGAGATCCCCCTCTCCTACTTCTCGTCTTGTGTTGTGATTCATTACTCTTCTGATGGCTATAATTCTTTTCCACACTGGAGAGTCAGAGCTTTTCCTAGGAATTGTAGCCATTGTTCGATTTCTGCAGTATTTCCCCATCTTGAATTTAGCCCATAAAGATTTTCCGTCTCTGCAATGCCACGAGATTTTAGCATTCAAAGTTGCAGTTTTATCCCTCAAACTACGTATTCCCAAGCCTCCTTCATAAGTAGGGAGACAAATGCTACTCCATTTCTTCCAGTGCACTAACTATTTTCCATCCTGTGACCCCACAGGAAGTTAGCAAAGTGCTTTTCTAATTTTTTGCATACTCCCTTCCCCAGAGCTAGCGTCATGAGCATATATACAAGCATGCTCATTAGAACATGTTTGATTAAAATGATTCTTTTGCCTTTGGTTAAGTATGAAGCTGTCCAGCCTTCAAGCTTCTGTTGAATCTTACTTATCAGATCAGTGAACAAATTAGATGTCTGTCTTCCGTAGAATAAAGGACACTCGTAATATATTAGAGGTAATGTAACTCTGCTGATTTCCAGTTGCTCTGAGATAATCTGTGCACTGTGCCTTGAAGCCTTGCTAGATATGATAAACTCACTCTTTTGCAGATTTACTAGTTGTCAAGAACAGTTCATATACCTCTTGAGGATCTATTTTATTCGATTTGTTGCCCTTTTTGTGCCCATTGTAAACAGTAGTAGGTCATCGGTATAAGCTAAGTGAGATAATGCTTGGCAACCTGGAGGAACTTTATATGCACAGCTTGGATGCCTTTCCACCAGACTGTTCAAGGATCTGCTTAGTACCTCATGAATATAGCCAGATATAGTGGATCACCATGCCTTAGTCCTTGTGTTGCTTTTAAAAAAACCTGCATCTGGCCATCAGACAGCACAGAAAAACTACAATAGGAGATAGGTCTCCATACCATGTCAATAAAAGTTTCAGAGAAACCAAAACTACGTAAGACTTTGATTAGATATATCCATGACACTCTATCAAAAGCCATTGTCGTATCTAGTTTTATTGCCATGTTGTGTCCCTCCTGTTTTTTCCCAAGAAATGTAACATCTCCTGAGCAAGTAGTATATTGTCAGAAATTACTCTTCCTTTTACAAACCTGCTCTGTTGAAGAGAAATTATTTTTGGCAGAATGTTCCTTAGTCTAGCTGCTAAGATTTTGAAAATAATTTACCCTGTGAAGTTGAATAGACTTATATGCCTTAAATCAGAGCAAAAAGTTGGATTTTTAACCTTAGTAGCTAGGCAGATTAGTGTGCTAGTGAAAGATGGTGGGAGATCACCTCCAACAAAGAAATACCAGACTGCTGCCAGGATATCCTCTTTAATTATCACCCAGTATGTTTTGAAGAAGTGACCTGTGTAGCCATCTGGCCCTGGTGCACTATCACTGTCCATGGCCAACACTACTCCTTTAACTTCATATATAGAGGGCCATTCAGTTAAATTAGAGTTCATGCTTGCTGATAACAATGATGGTATTACCGAGATCATATCTGAATCTTCAGATAACTGACCAGCAGTCAATTGTTGCTGGAAAAATTGGATAAAAGTGTTTGGAATATCATTTTGTTCTATAATGTTAGCATTAGAGTCTTGCAAAGTGGAGGTATAGGTTTTACTTCTTTTGATTTTGACTGATCTATGAAAGAATTTAGTGTTTTTGTCTCCTGCCTCTAGCCATTTGATCCTAGACTTTTGATGCCAGAATATTTCTTATGCTCTGAATGTTACTGCTAGTTTTTCCTGACCCTCTATCAGATTGAATCTATCCACTTCAAGGTCTGAATTTTCATATCTTTGTTCTAGCTGCAGTATATTTTCTTCAGCATCTCTTATGTTTTCAAAAATATTACCATATGTAGATTTGTTTCATTCCCTTAGCGTTGTCTTTAATCTTTTTAATTTATTCCTAAAGACACTGCAGGGTTAGCTTACCATATCTTTGTTCCATTACTGTCCTTACTCACACCACTCTTCTGTTGAAGTGTTTGTCTCATACTGGTTGTGAAACTTTAGTTGGACTAGTTTAAATAAGAAATATGGGGAGAATCCATTACCTTGGGCTCAAGGTTTTAATGATGAAACTCACATTCCTAGTAAATTGGTCCCCACACCCACACACACAAGACCTGTATTTATGGGCTCAATTTACTCCAAGGCCTGGTGATCCGATTATGGACCGGGCAGCCTGTGACCCGTATTTATGGGCCAGATCAGATTTCTAGTTCTTCATCTAATGTGATTGTGGTACGATGTTCACATCACATATGTTTTTCTGGAGAGTGGTGTAGGGAACCGAAATATTGATGATTGGGGGTTTGATAAACATATAGCATTACCCTGTAAATATGTAATTACATATACATAATACAAATCCTTACTTACCAAAAAAAAGCATCACATATGTTTTGCCGATATTATTGTAGTGTAGGAATCAAAGAAAAAATTTGGTTCAAACGGAGAATGACAAATTTGCTCCAGTTAAAGGAGCCATCATTATTGAAATCTCTCCTACTATGTGGCTATTGAATTTTTTATATGTTCTTTCACTATCTCACATATTTCTAAAGAGTTGAATTGTGTTGTGATGATGTATCTTACTTTTTGTATCTTGCAGGATATCCTTTCGAAGAAGATAATTGGTTGTGGCATTAAATGGAATGACTTGTAGTATGTCAAAGAATTGGCATCTGGAAGGAGCACACTCCTAACTCATGGGGTGAACGAGTTCAAAAGTTTGTTGTAACATCGTCGTATCTGTCATTCCTCTCATGGGTATCTTCGCCGGTTATTTCCAGATTTTTTTCGAACTCATTCACATTTTGAAACTTGCAATTTGGAAAAAAGGCATAGAAAATCTTTATTTCCAAATAATACTCTGGAATATTTTTTCTTTAATACATTCTAATGGGTGGGGTCCCATTCTTATAGTTGAAGCTCATGGTTTTCAATAAATTTCTTTGTTAGTTTATTATTACACCCGTATGATTTTGGCAGATGGAATTGTTTTTGGGTTGGCAGAAGTTTGAAATAAATCTGAGATCTTTGATAAGTTTCTTAGTTTTACCATATGATTTTGACCTAATTTAACACCAAAATTTGTGTCCTTCGGTATGATAATGGGAGGGGGAGTTTGTAAGTAATCACATGTCGACCTTTTACACGAAAAATGGCTTGCTACATCAGATCTTATGTTCTCATTCTCCACGATAGAGTAGTGTAGCCGAAAGAAAAAAAAATAGATTTGACATGAAAAAGCCCGGGGTCTTATGCTAGAATCTCAGGTCTCTTCCTTATTTTGGCTTGAAGTTGTTGCTATCTCCACATACTTAGCAAACCATCTTTACACAAAGAGAATTGAATTTGGAACTCCTACTCAGAATTTATATGATTACTCTGGTCTTCTTTGGCCTTGACCTTAACACTTATTTCAAAGTTTGACCTTTCTGCTAAAAAATGTATATTTGTAAGGTATGGGGTCTCTCGAAATGAATATCTGTGTTATAATCCTCTTACTCATCATATGTTTACTACTCTCAATGGTAATTTTGTTGAAACAGAGTATTACTACTACCATTACCAATCAACTGATAAGGGGGAGATTTTGTAGTTTGATCCACTTGATTGGTTGTTTTCATTCTCACCAGTGCCATCGGCATCTGTCACGGACCTCACACACCATCAACTCCATCATCCCCCTCAGCACTCATGCCTTACGCGCCCTCAGCATTGTCCACTTTGATTCTTCCAACAGCTCACGGGTCGTCTCATGTGCCTCATGCATCAGAGCATTATCATGTTGTAGGTAGATTGCCTTTGAAGATACGTGACAACAACATAGTACAATAAGACCAGATGGAGTCATCCCAATTGTCGCCATCAGCAGATATCTTGATAAGTACATTTGAGATTCCTCGTACTGAAGATTTTGTTTCGATCATGATGCAAGGAGTATGAGTCCGATAACCCCTCAGTATGTGCTTACACCTCGGATTAACCTTGAGGCGCCAAGTAGAATTTTAATCTGAGCAAACCTCTAGATCTCATCGATATCCTACAGCTTATGTTTTGAGGAGGAGCCTCAGCGAGTCTGTCAAAGCCTTTGCTATTGTTGTATATCATGATAATGTTCTGAGTCGTGAAAATGAAGTAATGGAAGTGTCTGAATGGAGAGAGGCAATGGAGTTGGAGATGGATGCTTTACAAAAAAATGAAAGATGAGAAAGATGTGAGTTACCTTCGGGAAAGAAGCCAGTGTCGTTGGGTGTTACTGTGAAGAGGAGAGCTGATGAAAAATTGAGAGGTATAAGGCTCGGTTGGTGGCCAAAGTATATACTCAAACTTTTGGAGTAGATTCAGTATTCTAGAAAGCGTTGGGTGATACTTGGATGGTTAGAGACCGATCAGTGCCTAGGTAGTCTACGTGCCCATACAACCGACATAATTTTTAATCCATTACTTAATAATCTTAAGGAGACTTATCCAATTCTACCTTCTAGAAGATTCTATCTTCTAGATAGTTCTTCATTTAGGACTTATTATTGGGCTTCTCTTGCGGGCTTATTTTTTTGGGCTTCTGATTGCGCAGGTGTTGATCCCAATAATTGGTACGTGCTCCGATACTAATTGTTGAGATCACGAACCAGCTCTGCTACCAATTGTTGAATTTCTTGGCTCCACCATTGCAAGAAGATTATTTATCATTGTTATGATACTAATGAGTTGTTATATTCATCAATTGGTGTTGAAGTCATGATAAGTGACCTTCTTGCAATGGTGGAGCCAATAAATTCAACAATTGGTACCAGAGCATGGTTCATAATCTCAACACCTTTTGTTTTCACTCGTCTCCAAGGCTCCCCACTAACTTTGTTAGTGAATAGCGTTTTTTCTTCACCCTTGAACACGTGACTGCTCTTATTTACTTAACCATAGTTTCATGTCCTGCAAGTAATCTTTGAAACTTCACAAGGGATGATAAGGCTGACCACCCTCGTGTAGCTTTTTTCCTGCAAGTGGTTTAGAAACTCTAAAAATGATAGTAAGGACAGTCACCCTTGTATCATAACAATTCTCTACACCCCAATATAGGTTTTCAAACTCTGTAAGGGATGGTAAAGTTGGTCTCCTTATAGTAGCAAGAAACTCCCTATACTCATGTTCAAACCAATGAGAATTTTTTTTTATCCTGATTTCTCCTATATAAGCTAATTACCTTATGGAAGTGCGCAATAGTCATGTCTCATTGCGTCATAACCAGCCGCTCACTGTCAAAAACCTAAAGCCTTGTATCCTTCTTCTTGGAAGAGGGCGCCTTGAAAAGAAAATAGTATATTAAAGGATCGTAGGCCTCATTCGGCATCTATCAACTTGCCTTCCCGAAAATGTCCAACATTTCTTCTTCAATGGTTCCCTTTAATGCAAACATTACCGTGTCTGCTTTAATTCTACATCTTCACAAGGTCCATGTGGTGTCTTCTCTTGCCGATTGTGTAACTTCAATCAATCAACAATCTCCCACAAAACTCGATCTTGCAAGACTCCATACCTGGTTTAGGACTCGTAACGTGCTCCGAAGATCACCAACCTGGCTCAGGATCCATAACCTGTTCCGAAGATTGCTAACCAGACTACGATACTAATTGTTGAATTTCTTGGCTCCACCATTGCAAGAAGATTACTTATCATTACTCTGATACCAATTGAAGAGTATAACAACTCAGAACGCAATTGCAGCATCTTCTTACAACCAGTGGCGGATCCTGGATGTCTGACTAGGGGGTGCGTTTCACATAGGATGCAGATTTTGGGGGTCTAAATAGGGAGTGCGGGAGAGCGCATGTCCAAGGAAAAAAAATTTAGGGGGTGCCGGTGCACCCCCCACGCCCCTCATGGCTCCGCTAGTGCTTACAACGGTGGAGCTTAGAAATTCAATAATTGGTATCAAAATTGGTATGTGATCTCAACAATAGCAAGCCGAGATGGATCTCTGATCAAACTTGGTATTGTGTATGGTGTTAGAAAATAGCGCCCTATCTGGGCTCGGGTCTCGTATGCACATGTGCGCGTGTGTGGCCAACTTAATAGGAAGATGTAGTTACTCTAATTAAAACCTTAAGCCTAAGATATTCCTATTTAATTTGGTTGATATTTATGTATGAAATCTATATGAGATATTTCAACACTCTTAAGTCCTACTAGGTAACCCTTTTTGAGACTTGAACTACCACACGAATAATACCCAATTGGATCAATTTCTATTTTGGGATTAATAATCCGGACTTTTCCCAGAAATAATTATGTGAACCTCGAAAATAATTATCGAGGTCTCCTGAAAAAAATGTCCAAATTGGGCCAAACCTCCCTCATGGGCAATGGGCTAATTCACTCCGGACTTCTCCCGAAAAAAATCTAGGGTCTCAGACCACCCGCTCCGATACTATGTTAAAAAATGGACTCAGTCCTAATACGGGCTCAAGCATTGTGTGCACAGGTGCACGTGTGTGGGGCGACTTAAATAAGAAGATGTGGACTACATTTATCAAAACGTTGAGGTTGAAGTGATAGATTGTGACACCACATTCATATTTAATTTGGTTGATATTTATGTGTGAACTCCGAATGAGATATTTCACCATATGGGCGGCACCAACTTGCGAGATTTGGGAAAACGAGGAACAAAATTCAATTCGGGGACGGAGAATTCCGATAGCATAAAGCACAAATTGCCGAAAATATTCAAACATTGCTCTGGTGCTCATACACGACGAACAAAATGAACAGGAAATTAGTGCACTCTCGAGACATCTCGGTGACAATCTGATCCCCATTCTGTGTGAGTTCAAAAAAATCGTGCCTTGGCATTCTTGGTAGGACCGTTACCTTGTGTTTTGGACCTTTTTGTGCCATGTAAATATTGTAAAAACCACATCTTTTACACTTTTGAATGCAAATTTTAACTTATCAAAACAATAACAAGATGATGGCAAATGGTAATCAAGTGAATAACACTGAAGAAAATGGAAGTGTTCGTTTGTAATACACGACACCAGACTTGTGCAAAGCAGAATATATTTCCTCTTGTTTGGCTTTATATATGTTAATATTAATTGATTTGTTTAATTAATTTTAACTTAAGCCCACTACTCACTAAGCCCACCTAATTCTCTATATAAAGGCACTTAGGCCAAGAGAAAACTAACACTTTCATTCTACTCATGCATTGAGAAACAGAAACATAAGATTTCTCTGTTTGCATCCTAATCATCCTCCTCCGGGGAAAAGATTTGATTCGTGAACACCAAAGAGACTTTTCATAGCCTCTTTCAACTGTGATTCCTACAGTTCGGGAGAATACGATCTTCTACAAAGCTTCCGCAACATTAAGGCATATTCGTTGTAATTAGTTTATTAGATTCGTTCGACATTATTAATATTGATCTACACCTCTCTTATTGAATAGAAAGCGAGTACTGGCATACAATGGACACACCAAAGACTGGAACTAAAATCATGATATCAACCAGCCAAACTGTCTTAACGAATAGGACATAATATAACTGAGATTAACTTGTACTGGATCTAATCCCTTAATCTCGGACTCAACAGATGGTGGACTTCTTCGACTGCCTTGACTTCTGCCAAGCCTTGGACAACTTCATTTGATTGCATCCAACAAGGAGCACGATCAACTAATAATATAACAAACCTTTCATTAACCCAACAAAGACACGGGAAACTTTCAGCATGAGTAATCATTTGGTGTAGTAAGGTGGATATGTCTTTTAGACATAGGAACGGCAATGAGAGGCTTCTTCATAGGAGCAGTTGCGCCAAATTCCTCAGTCATATCCATATCCTCCACTTTCATTCCGGCTGGTAATGTCCAATCAAAGTGGAAAAGAAGCATGGCTAGTTGTAGTTGAATATTGGCCGTTCCGAAGCTTATACCGGGGCACATCCTCCTCCCAGCACCAAAAGGAATATATTCGAAGTTATTACCCTTATAGTCAACCTTGCTATCAAGAAATCTTTCAGGAGTAAAACAGTGTGGATTTTTCCAATACAATGGATCGTTATTGATAGCCCATCCATTTATGATGATTTTAGTTTCGGGAAGAATCACATATCCATTGATCTCACATTTTTCGATGCATATTCGCGGAATCAAAAGTGGACCTGGTGGGTGAAGCCTCAAAGTTTCCTTGATTACACACTTCAAATACTTGAGTTGATCCATATCAGATTCATCAACATAACCCTTGGAATCAAATACACCTCGGACTTCTTCTTGCGCTTTCTGAAGGGTACTTGGATGTTTCATCATTTCAGCTAACGCCCAAGTTATTGTTCCCGCTGCTGTGTCACTTCCAGCAAGAAGGATACCCTGTTTTCACAGATAACCAAAAATCATTTTGACGAATTGGCTGAAATTATAAGGGGTGAAAAACAATAATGCTACCAATACTAACCAAGACAACGGCTTTGATGGCTTCCAAACTCATATGAAATTCGTTTCCCTCTTGTTGATATTTGAGAAGAACATCTACAATATACTCATGTTTTTCCTTCTCATCTACTACTCTATGATCCTGGATAATTTTATCAAGTATGTTATCCATATCATCATGATATTTCTGTAACCTATTCGTGGATCTACTAAATTTGTGAAGTAATCCAATAGATGGGAACAAATCAGCCATGTCAAAACCTGATGCCAACTTAACTATTTCATCGAATATGTGGACGAGTGCATCTCTCTCCTCTCTTACATTTCCGACTGCACACCTTGATATAACATCAAACATCGCGAACCTCAGTTTCTCCGTAATATCCACGGGTAATCCCTCGTTCGAAGCAATCCAATTGACAACACCTAAAAACACTTGTTCTCTTATGAATCGAAATGATTGGACTCTTTTGTCGTTCAAAAGTTCCAATGCACAAATCTTACGCATTTGTCTCCAGTATTCTCCATATGGAGCAAATGCTATATCACTGTTCGAATACATGATGGTCTCAGAAAATTTAGTGGACGGTCGTGATGCCAACTTGGCATCATGAGTTTTCATCACTTGTTTTGCGGCATCCGCCGAGGAGATCACGACCGTCGAGAGCTCGCCTAGCTGCAGGTGCATGACCGGCCCATATTTTACTGAAAGGCCTTGCAGTGCACGATGTGGCAGCGCACCGATGAGATTGTGAAGATTACCAATAAAGGGCAACTTTACCGGCCCTGGTGGGAGATTTACAGTTGCCCGTTTTGCTTTGAATTTGCAAGAAATGAAAATAACGAAGAACAAAGAAGCGATGAAGAGAAATATTGTTGGCTGAAACTGAATAACCTCCATGACCAGAGTCCGGGAAAGTTTACTGAAACAATCAGTGTGCGTACAGGAGAGGATCTAGAATTCAGCAGTTGATGGGTGCGGATTCACTTCAAGGTGGGTGATGGTTTGAGAAATGGAAAACACCCACCTACTATTTATAACCATTTGAAAATAAAAAATAAACTCAAAAAAATTTTGTACCCCAAATCTTTGCCTGTTTTGGTTGGTTGTAAAGTTAGACAGCACATTGAGGTTGGACGAAAGGGACTCTAGCCCGATCATGAGCATGACCCACCAATATAAACCCAAGTTGTATTAATACCATGCATTTGTTTACCTTATATTTTTTTAACCAAATTTTTAAATTTATTAGATTAAAATTGGTGCAAAGCACTTATATAGTCAACTTCTCGTCCTTCTAATGAAATGATTTAGGATTTACATCTCCATCTCCTTAAAACCTCTCTTCGACAAATCCTTGATAGAAAAATCCTAAGAGACAAAAGAGTATGATAGCCTGTACCTCCTTTATAAAAATATTTGTTCTCGAAAACTATCGAAACTAAATAACTAATATCTGAATATTGAGTGTAAGCATTTAAAAACTTCATCCAAAACGATTGAATGCAGGCATAGATGTCGTGTATCCTATTATCCACTTTCACGAACCATCTTCATGCCATGCACTTGAGACCTTGCTCTGCCATTTATTAGTATCCACCATGCAATTCAACCTCCCCTCCAATAACATTGAATAAAATAAGCTCACTGTAGAGGAAATAGCAGAGTCACCGAACCTCCTGTGTAACATCCCACTCCTAGCGAAAGAGGAAATGAACGAAGCCCTCGTAGTCCGGCCAGATCCTGAGGAAATTAAACAAGCTGCCTTCTCCCTGAATGATGAAACCGCCCAGGGGCCAGATGGCTTCTCACGCGCATTTTACTAGAACTGTTGGGGCATTATCTCCGAAGACCTTATTAAAGCAGTAACATTCTTTTTTGCAGGTCACGACTGGTCGCAATCCTCCCCCAAATAATCTTCTAGAATCAAAGCGGCTTCATAAAGGGAAGATCCATCACCGATAACACACTACTAGCACAAGAACTCATACACTCACTAGACAGAAGAAAGGATGGCCTAAACATAGCTATCAAATTAGGTATGGCCAAAGCGTTTGACCGCATTTCTTGGCTACATCTAATTAAAGTCATCCGGAAGTTTGGCTTTTCTGAAATATTTATAGATATGATTTGGTGCTTAATCTCTAATAATTGGTTTTCTATCCTTTGGAATGGGCAGGTCCAGGGCTTCTTCCATTCCACAAGAGGGCTCCGGCAAGGAGCCCCTTACCTCTGGCCCTATTCATCATAGCAGCTGAAGCACTAAGCAGGGGATTAAACTCTCTCATAACAAAGAAACCATGGTGCTCTTTCAGAACCCCAAAGGTCTGCGACAGCATATCACATTTGGCATTTGCAGACAACTTGATTCTCTTCTCTAAAGGATCTCAACGAGCACTGAATGAGGTCTTTGCAATGCTACGGGAATATGAAAGGATGTCGGGGCAGAAGATTAACATTCACAAAAGCAACTTCTTCATTTCCAAGGCTGCGGGAACAGACCTCATAGCGGACATATCCAGATGGACAGGACTCAAACATGCAACATTTCCTCACATTTATCTTGGTGTGCCATTATATAGAGGCAGGAAGCTCACTAGTCTATTTCAAAGCATCATCTTGAGAATCCAAAACAAGCTAGAGGCATGGACTTGCAAATACCTCTCATGGGGCGGAAGATTGATTTTAATCCGGCACATTCTGGCAGGCCTCCCAGTATACCAGATGATGGCAATGGCACCCAACAAATCAGTCATCTGGATAATTGAAAGCCAGTTTGCTAGATTTCTCTGGGGTTTGGACGAAGGCAAGCAGAAAAGAATGTGGGTCTCCTGGAAACGAATTTGTCTCCCAACTGGGGAAGGTGGTCTAGGGATTAGAAGGCTTCAGGACATAAGTACAGCAGCAGCCATGAAAATGTGGTGGCACTATCGAC
>JAOYMZ010035656.1:0-15924 GCA_025802335.1 Pinguicula primuliflora | reverse complement strand
ATTTTTAATTCGGGAGTCGGGACTATCCTGTTTTACAATGGGACAATCCCGATCCCGTCCCGAACTAAGTTCGGGACCTGTTTATAGGGCCTGAATCCGTCCCGAACTACTTTTTTTTTCGGGATTCGGAATTCAGGATTCGGGCCGGCCGGGCCTTGGGAAAATCCCGAGGCCCGAACGCCATTTGCCCACCCCTAGTTTGATCTCCACTTCTGTTTTCTTTCTGACCATTTTCTCATCATCTGATAAGGGCCCTTCCTCCATTATTTTATCCAAATTAATCAGCAGCATTGCTGCTTCTGCCACTTGTTTGTTCAAGTCTCCAAACACTTATGTATTCCATTGCTTTATCTTGAGCTTAAGCTGCCCCGTCTTCTACTCCAGAATGAACCCTTTGATGCCTATGGCTGATGTCTCTGCCCAGGATTTTCGCACGAAATTATCATACGCTTTGTGTCGAAACCATATGTCTAGTACTCGAAATGGTTTAGGCCCCCAGTCATTCATTTCATTCATCAGTATCCGCGGGCAATGATCAGATGTATTTCTGTCAATGGCCATTTGAGTTAGGTTTGGAAATATGTTCATCCATTCACTCGAGGCAAGTATTCTGTCCAATCTGCTACAGCTCCCTCCTCCTGGATGATAGTATGTGTACTGTCTTAATTGCAGAGGCAGATCAACAAAGGTTGTTTCAGCGATAAATTCATTGAATTCCGCAATCTCTCCTTCGTTTGAGGGTGTTTGGCCTAGTTTCTCTTCCGAAGCTCTCACTGCATTAAAGTCACCAGATATCATCCAGGCTGCATTCAGTTCCAAGCTTATTCTCCGCAGTATGTCACGTGATAGTCTCCTTTTTCTGGTTATAGTGCATGGGGAGTATATGTTCAGAATTTTGGCTGCATATACCTCTCCATTCTATTTCCATTTCCATGTTACTTTAAGAATGTTTTGTGTTTTCCAGTAGCTATTTTTTTGAAAAGATTCCGTCCTCCATGTACATAATAGGCCCCCTGAAAAACCAGCAGATGGATGGTAATCAAAATCAAAATCAGTGTGCCTCCAAATCTTTTCGCAGACTTTTCTTTCAATTGTTGTCTGCTTTGTTTCCTGAACCGATATGAACTGAATATCAAATTGCTGAACTGCCTGGGCCAATTCTGTTTTTTTGTATCCTGCACCAATACCACGAACATTGTGATTTAATATTCGCATTAAAAACTTTTTTGTGCACCAGTTTCTATCTGAAAGTTCAGATAGTAGTCTCCTCCGTCCTTGCTTCCATTTCCTTCAGCATCTCTAGATGTGCAGTATCTACCTGCACCCCTAGCATGCTGGCTAATTTTGCAGTTTCTTGGGCTTCGATGTTGATTTCCAGCTGAGTTTCTGGAATCACTTCTATTTGGGCTTCGTTTAGATTAGGGACGTGCTCTTTGTTTGTTTGAGGGGCTTGGCAATTCATCCTCCTTTTCTCTTTTAATTTCTCTGCACGCCTTTGTCGAGATTCTCGCGCTACTAGTAAGCTTATTTGGCGCGATAATGGGCTAGGATTTAGATCTTGAAATAAGTTATGGAATAATGTGGAGGTAGACTTCCTAGTTCAGCCATATAATGGCTTAATAAGGGGACTGCTTTGCGCATGGTGGAAGGACATATTTACAATATGGAATCACTCGAAAACTGAAGGGATCCTAGAACTCACTGAATTGTGGGGACCGAATCAATAGGAATAGAAATTATGAATGTATATTCTCCTTCCATCTTAGATGGGAAGTGACCATTATAGATGGTTGTGTGATAGAGAAGTTTTGGAAGATTTTTCCTTGTTATATTATTCACAGTTTTGGATACATAATATAGGCAAGAGGCATGTTCTCCTCAATCCCACAATTTATGGGATTCCTTATAAGGTAAGGATTTATATGTTTATCCTTTACCTTATTTACATAGCTAACTACCTTTCAACACCCCCCCCCCCCCCTCGAGCTAAGTGTATGATGTCCAATACCTAGCTTGCACAATACATTGCAAAATACTTAACCATTTACGACTTTGGTCAAAATGTCCGTCAACTGATCATTGGATAATACGGATGGAAGTGCAACAATATCACCTTCAAGCTTTTATTTGATGAAGTGGCGATCCACCTCTACGTGTTTGGTCTGGTCATGTTGTACTGGATTCTGTGCAATTTGGATAGCAACTCGATTGTCACACTTCAAAGAGCATGCCTGGGATGGTGCGAATCCCAATTCTGTCGTCAGTTTCCTTATCCACAAAATCTCCTTCATGCCACGGGCTACTCCTCGAAACTCAACATTCGCGCTTGACAATGCAACCACGTTCTGTTTCTTACTTCTCCAAGTGACTAGATTTCCACCCAAAATAATGAAATATCCGGATGCTGACCGACGATCGACAGGATTACTTACCCAATCTGCATCGGTATAAGCTTCAATATCAAGATGACCATTTTCCCGGTACATGATCCAAGTATCATGGGATCCCTTGAGGTATCTCAGTATCCGTAGTTCTGCATCCATATGATCCTTCTGACGGTTATGCATGAACTAACTTACAATCCCCACAACATATCTAATATTCGGACGAGTATGCATGAACTGATATTGAGTCGATTGGTTGCTTCAGCTCCTTCTGTGATTCTCAGACCATGATTTAAAATAATAGGATTATCTACTAGTTTTCTGTTAACTAGTCCTGTCTCTGCAAGTAAATTCAGGATACATTTCCTCTGAGAGATATAAATCTCATGTTTTGACCGTGATACTTCGATTCCGAGCAAATACTTCAGCTTATCCAAGTTTTTCATCTCAAATTCCTTGAATAAATTTCCTCTCAAGATCTCAATCTCCTCTGTATCATCTCCTGTGATCACCATGTCATCCACATATATGATTAAACACATAATTCCCTGATCTCGACGCTTCAAGAATAAAGTGTGATCAGAATTGCTCTGAATGTACCCATACTTCTTCATATCCAATGTGAACCGACCAAACCATGCCCTGGGAGATTGCTTCAAACCATATAGTACCTTTTTAGTTTAGATACTTCATTCTGACAAAAACTGTGAGAGAAACCAGGTGACACCTCCATATATACTTCCTCATTTAAATCTCTATGTAAAAAAACATTTTTTACATCAAACTGATATAAATGCTAATCCAGATTTGTTACAATAGAGAACAGTATCCGAAGGGTGTCTAATTTTTCCACAAGGGAGAAAGTCTCACAGTAATCAATTCCATACATCTCTGTATATCATTTTGCTACAAGTCTCGCCTTGTATCTCTCAATAGACCATTCTGCCTTTCTCTTCACTGTAAAGACCCATCTGCATCAAATAGGTCTTTTCCTAATAGGTAGTTGGCATTGCTCACAGGTTCCATTTTTCATCAACACACACATTTCCTCTTCCATAGCCCGTCTCCATTCAAGTCTACTCATAGCTTCAGTCTAATTTCGGGGCACATAATCAGAATATATAACAGCGAAAAAAGCTCATGCAGACTCAAAAAGGCTCCCCTTGACTAGATCAGCGATAGGGTACCTCTGAGTTCTAGAATCAAGGTCAGGAGTGTACTTCTTTGGCTTCACATCCCGAGTAGCCCTATGAGGAAGAACGTACTTGGGTGTACTCGGCTCAGGTCCTGCATCATGGTATGTAGCAGAATCCATATAAGACATAGAGTCCATAGGCAGAGGAATCTTAGTAGGCAAAGAAGTTACCTAGATATCTGCAGAAGAAGACATCTGAGGTATTTCATCCCGAGCCAACTGTACTATATCAACATCGTGCTCCAATGAAGGTGGTCAACCTGACTCATAAGATTGGTCTTGTGCGTGAGGCGCATGAGTAGATGTAGGTGAGGATGGTGAGGCAGGTGCGTGAGGCACATGAGATGCGCTAAGCATCAGAGTAACATAGGAATTTGGGCTTTGCGCGTGAGGCACATGAGTCGACTGTGGCATACATAAGGATTCAAGCCAATCAAGTGAGTCTGACACAGAAGTCTCCCCCTGACTCAATGATTGGAGAGACAACTAATTATAGCACTCAATCTCGACAAAGTTACAGTCCATAGTGATATGCATACGGTGAGTTTTAGGGTTATAACAACGATAACCTTTTTAAGTATCCCCATATTCCACAAAAATGCTTTTTCCGCACAAGCAACAAATGTTGAACGATTTATTTTAGGAATATGAACATAGACTGAGCATCCAAAAATATGGAGTGTTAAAGACATAGATGGAGGAACATGTGTGAAATCAGACAAGGTTTGGATAGGAGTATGAATCTTCAAAATCTGAGTAGGTAGATGATTAGCTAAAAAACCGATGTAGCCACTGCATCAGGCCAAAAACTAGATGGGACATGGGATTCAAGCATTAAAGCTCGGGTCATTTCAAGGAGAAAACGATTCTTTCGTTCAGTCACCCCATTTTGCTGAGGAGAATAAGCACAAGAAGTCTGATGGACTAACCCATTTTCTGAGAAAAAACTGGTCATTTGGTGATTGAAAAATTCACCTCCATTATCAAAACGAAGAATTTTAATTTTGGTTTGAAATTGAGTATAGATCATATAGAAAAAATGTGTAAATTTATCAAAGATCTCATATTTATTTTTCAAGTAATATACCCAAGTCATACGAGTACAATCATCAATGAATAATACGAAATATCGAAACCCTTATCCCATAGTCATAGGAGCTGGTTCCCAAACATTAAAATGAATTAAAGAAAACATTTCTGGAACACGAGAATGTTTTGACAAAAAAGATTGTCTATGACTTTTTGCTAACACACAAGTTTCACAATGGAAAGAAATGTAAGAAAACTGAGGAAATAACTGACATAGATACGAGTGACATGGATGTCCTAATCGACGATACCACAGTCAGCTTTGAGGGTCAGATGACTCATGAGTCAAGAATGTTTGTCCTCTGAAGCGACTTCATCGACATAGTATAAGCCATCACGTTCAGTGCCACACCAATGATTTTCTTCGAACAGATATCCTTCAAAAGACAGAACGTCGGGTACATTAGCACAACGCAATTTAGTTCCTTGGAGATATGACTAATTGAAAGCAGCTTGTACGATAAGGATGACACATATAAACACTTAGATAGTTGCATGGACGGAGAAATTTCAATAATTCCCGCACTCTTCATCGGGGCAAATTCACCACTCGCTGTCTGAACAAATTTCTTGTGAGTTTTCTGCACTTCAATAATATTAGAGAGATCGTATGTAATGGTATCTGTAGCCCCACAATCAAAAATTCACTCAATTTTTTTCGAGGAACGAATTCCTGCACAATATTCACATTAGCAATATTTCATGCATTCTGGGCTTGATGAATTCCTGCACATAAATTAATACATGCGGCCCAGTAGATAATTTAATTTATGGCTGAGCTGGAGATGAAATCGGCCCATATTCAAGCCCAATTTCAGATGGAAAGTCAAAATCATCAAAACAACCCTCAGGAAAAAAAATTCACAGAACTGATATGTGAGGGACAATTCTGTAACTTCACACCTGAATCCTTTCTATATATACCTAGAGTCTGGTCGCGGCCTTAGCCGAATCATGTAGACGGGTCTCGATTGTCTCAATCTGGATCCCTTCTCCGTCGCGATTCTGGCCATGGCCGAGGTTCACAGTGCTGATTTTTTCTGGGCAATTGAACATCGGAGGTTCGTGGCTGCTGTCGGTAATAGCTGCTCGGCCGCCCTACCGACCATAACTCATCCGTCCACCCCTTTTGCCTCCTAGATTCGAGTAATCGAGAATTTTATAACAATCTCTCTCCTAGTGACCTACTGCTCTGCAGTGGTCGCAAAATGGTCGACGGTATGATGAGGCACCAATATGGATGGTGTTTTATGACCGACGATCGTTGGTATGCGTTACAATTGGATGAGATACGCCACCGCCTGATCTAGGGTTCTAGTGGCTATCTGTTCCAGTCCGTAAACTGTTAATCCGGTCCCAATGTAGCCTAAAGAGGCAGTATTCACACTGCCAGATGCTGTACTGGATGAGGATTTCCATATCTGACAGCGAGCTGCCTCACGTCGCACGGTTGCGTATGCAACGTCGATGGACGACAACAGTGATTCTTTAAGAATGTACCTGGCAGTAGCATCATACTTTGTATCCAGTCCAGCTAGAAATTTGAATAACCGGTGTTTGGTTTGAAGTCGATTGTGCCTGTTGATATCACCAACGCACTTCATGGGATTCGGCCGATGCTGATCAATTTTAGTCCACAACGAGTTGCATAGTGAATAATACTCCTCTGCTTGCATCGCTCATTGCACAATTCAATCCGCCTTTGTCACTAGATCGAAAATTTTGAGAGAGTCCTCCCCTTAATTGAAAGTTTGGGCGAGGATTTTCCACAATTCATAAGAATTGGGGTAATAGATAAATTGGTTTACCAATCTTCATTCAATCGATCTGGTAATCCAATTGAAGACTTGTGTATCATGTTGTCGCCAAGATTTGTATTGTGGGTCAATTTTTGCTGGTTCTTTTGCATTGCTGGTGATGACCTTCAGACGACCCTTTACGATAATAGTAGTTTTATCATCCTGGCCCATAATACGTGATTATTGTTGTCTAACTTTAGGTCGATGATGACAGAAGCATCATCCTTCTTGGGTTTGATTGCATCTGGCTGAGACCGTTGAGATAAATTGTGATGCTGCATAAACTGCTCGAATTACTGACAAAAATATGTAGTGATCACAGATTTGGGGAGGGTGATATCACCGAAATTTTCCCCACTCTTCATGATTCACGACTTTGCCAGAAAGAAAGGGTTTTTCCCTTAGGTAGATGACGATACGGGATCAAATTCCTGCTCCGATACCATGTGTGAATAGAGATGTTTTGGAAGATTTTTCCTTGTTATATTATTCATAGTTTTGGATACATATATAGGCAAGAGGCATGATCTACATGATTTGCTCAATCCCACAATTTCCGGAATTCCTTATAAGGTAAGGATTTATATGTTTAGCCTTTACCTTATTTACATAACTAACTACCTTTCAACAATGGCCATTATGTCGTTGGGTAGTTAATGTGGCAGAGTGGACATCTCAACCTTCTAATCAATACAGACAATGCTGGATCAAGATTTATGGCATTCCTTTTTCTTGTTGGACTCAACAGATTCTGGAAAAAGTAGGTTCACAGCTTGGGACAGTACTTCGAATTGATGAGGTAACTACTGACAGGATCTACCTGGAGGCAACTCAACTTCTCATTCGTCTCAAACTAAACACCGTTGTAAGTGGAACAATGTGGACTGTAATAGATGGAAGAGAATATGAGATTACTGTGAAGGAAGTGGACCAAGATAGATTTAAAGTTGATCCATGGAAAGAAAGTCTTGTCAATGATATGTCTGAACACTCGGTAGAAAGGTCTGAACATGATGAGTTTTTGGCTTTTCATGGAACATTTAATGAGGATATAGTTGAGGAAGATGAGGAAGACGAGGGAGATTTAAATGAGCCCAGATATGAACCGTTATTCAGAGCAGGAAATGAGGGCTTCTGTGGATCAAGCAAGGAAGGAGAAACTCAGTATGACATTGGTGCACCCAAGAAGAACAAACTGGAAGATGATAGAGAAGATTATGATAAAGAGGATTCAATAAGTTCATGCAAGAACAATCCTATCCCCATTGGAAAGTTTTGGGAACCTACACGAGTTGAGTGGTGGCCAGATGAAAGTCTGCAGGCTGGGAAGCACATCTCAGATTAGGGTGATATAAAAAGTACTCACAAGAACAACACAACAGAAGATGTGTCAGAATTCATTGAACCGGTTGGATCAAATGAAAAAATAATGGAAACACATGATGCTGTGAAGGAAACTCAAGTGACAGAGGAAGTGTGTTCAAAAGAAGATGAAAGCATAAAAGAAAATCAGTTATTGGAAGCTTGGACAAGTGAGTGGATGATGTTTATAACAGAATGTCAAGAGATGGAACACAACAAACAAGTCTCCACTATGATTGTATTGAGTAAATAAGAAGTATCCACAAAACAAGTGATGAACAATGATGATGGAGGAAAAGTTATCACCAAACAACCGAAGAAAGCCAAACAGGAAAGAAAGAAAACCAAGCAGAAAGAGCAAAATGAAAAATTCAGAGCAAAATGGAATGAAACAATGGAAAAGGTTATAACTGAAGGTAAACAAGCAGAAGCTGATAACAGAATCTCAACATTAGTTACAGACGGTGATATTGTTGCATCCAAATCCAGAAATTTGTGGAATGAAGCAAGCTCGACATTGGCTTTGAACAAATACCTTGGAGTAATACCAATAGAGGTAGAGGAAAAAGTGTTAGACCGACTTATTATTATGGACAAAATGATATACAAAAACATATAACAACAGAAAATGAAAGACATGAAAAGGATGAAGGAAAAAAGAGGAGTGTAAACAATGCAGATTCTCACTCTTAATGCAAGAGGGATTGGGGAGGGAAGAAGGAGAAGGAAAATAAGGAAAGTCGTTGGCAGAAATAAAATTGATTTTATGAGTATTCAGGAGACCAAGAAAGATTACATAGATAAGAGAACTGTTTCAACCTTATGGTCAAATGACAATTTTGAAAGGGCATATTCTGGGTCTGATGGTAGATCATGGGGTTTGCTCTATATATGGAATGTGGAAAAGTTCAAGTGACACTATGGGGAGGGCCAAGATATCTTGGCATTTTTGGATTTTGGAATGGGGAGACATACATAAGTCACATGGTCAACATATATGGTCCGAGTGAGTTGGCTACCAAGAAGGAACGATGGAAGGCTCTCGTGGATAGCTTATCCATGAAAATGAATGAAAAATGCTACTTGATGGGGGATTTTAATGAAGTGTTGCATCAAACAGAACGCAGAGGCAATGGAAGGCATGTGAATACAGCTGAAATAAGACTTTTTAATGAATCTGTGCATACACTGCAAACTTGAAGCAAATTTACATGGTACTTATCATCCATGAGAGTAGTTAGCAGACTGGATAGGTTCTTAATAAACGAGAAGTGGCTTGGAAATGAATCTTGGATTCAAACAAGTTTAGAGAAGGACATTGCTAATCACTGTCCTGTGAAATTAGGAATTGGAACAAAAAAATTGGGGTCCAAAAAGCATAAAAGTACTAGATTGTTGGTTGGAAATCCAGGAATACAACGAAATGATAGAGTTCGCATGGTCCAACATTCAAGTGGAAGGCCACAAAGGATACATCCTAAAGAAAAAACTGAGGCTGCTAAAATAGGAGATAAATCGGTGGAGCAAAGCAAGGAAGGAAAATGGCTCATCCAATCTGGAAATGCTGAAACAAGAAATGGAAGCGTTGGAAAAGCTAGCAGGATAGGAAAACAGTGAGCTACCAGTAAGCTCTATTGTATGGGAACTAAAGGAAAAGATAAGTCAGCTAGAGGCACAGGAAGAAAGCACGCTGAGGCAAAAATCCAGGGAAAAATGGGTGAAACTAGGTGATGCTAATACTGTATATTTTCATAGGAGGGTAAATGCAAGACGAAAGATGAATGAGATACATGGTATTATGGAAAATGGGAAGTGGTTGATGAAGTAAATGAGGTTAAGAACTGTTTCATGCAACATTTCAAAAACAAGTTCACAGAAGTGTACACAAACAGACCAACAATGGAAGGGCCTTGGTGAACACTCTATCTGAACAATCAAGGCAGTTTCTCTTTGGAAATTTTACTCAAGATGAAATAAAACTAGCAATTGTAGGATGTGGCAGTCAAAAGAGTCCGAGTTCAGATGGGCTAAACTTTGCCTTTATAAAACATTTTCTACACATCCTTGAACAGGACATTTCAGCCATGGTACTGGAATTTCACAGATCTAGCAGAATTGTGAAAGGGGGAAATGTTTCAACACTTTTTTCTGAGCAAAAAAATTCTGTCCACTGAAGATAGAGGATTATCGGTCAATAACTCTGATAAATTCTGCTTACAAGATTTTATCAAAGATTTTGGCGACCAGGTTAGCAAAAGTACTTCCAGAAGTGATAGCACCTCATCAAACAATATATATTGGCAAGAGGTAGATTGTGAATGGAGTTCTTATAGCAAATGAGGCTCTATTGGAGATAAAACAGTCAAAAAATGCTGCTATCATCTTAAAGCTGGATTTTGAAAAGGCTTACGACTCTGTCAACCGGGATTTTTTTGAATGAAATGGCTGGAAAACTTGGTTTCCCTGAAAAGTTCAAAAAATGGATACTGGAATGTCTAAAATCAGCCTCAACTTCAGTCCTGATAAATGAAAGTTCGACTGACATGTTTTATCCTACACGCATAGACAAGGTGACACAATATCACCTTTCCTATTTTTGATTGTAGCAGAAAGGCTTGCTGCCCTGATTAGGAAAGCCTCTACACTGAATATGATCGAACCTCTAGTGATTGGAAGAGGAAAAATTTCCCTGATGCACTTACAATTCGCTCATGACACTATCTTCTTTGGGAATGCTTCTTGGAAAACAATCGAGGGCTTTAAGGCAATTCTAAGAAGCTTTGAGCTAATGTCAGGGTTAAGGATAAATTTTGAAAAGAGCAGAATTTTGGTCTCAACATTCCTGATCAGGCGATAGAGGATATGACTGTTTTCTTAAATTGTAAGGTGTATAGATTACCTTTCATCTATTTAGGTTTCCTAGTTGGAGCAAACCCAAGGCTAACTACCTGGAAACCAGTGGTTACTAAGGTAAAAAAAACAGTCTCAACAGTAGGGAAAACCGAATGTTATCCATTGGAGGACGAACTGTACTCATTAACTCTATCCTCTCTGCTCTTCCATGTTACTATCTATCGTACTTAAGGGCCCCTATGTGCATCTTAAAACTGTTAGAATAGATTTTTAGGAAATTCTTTTGGGGTGAACCAAAAGACAGCAAGAAAATACATTGGGTGGCTTGGGAAAAAATCTCTACTTTAAAAGAAAGAGGGGGGTTGGGTATGAGGGACTTAGGTGCTTATAACAGGGCATGCTTAAGTAAATGTGGGAACGTATTCTTATGTAGGAAGAAGAGCTGTGGATCTCGATTTTGAGATCCAAATACAGCAACAACGTCACACTATAGATAGGAGGACTAAAGGAACTACGACAGTAAGCTGAAGAACATCCCATTTGAAGAGGAAGAAGGAGAGGACCACGATCTCAATCCTATTGGTGGAAGGATATGCAAGAAACGCTGAAGGAAGAATGGTTCCAGTCGCAATAGACTTTGCAAGTTGGAAAAGGGAAGCTAATAAGATTTTGGCTCGATGTATTGGTGGGAAATCAGTATCTATCAGACAGATTTCCCAGATTATACATCATGACAAAAACAAAAAACTACTTCATTGCCCAGCATGGATCATGGGAGGGCAACGAGTGGACTTTCACATGAGATTGGAAAAGGGAACTAAATACAATCGAAGAGAATGAACTACATGATCTTATCATCATTCTATCTAGTGTTTCATTGAATGCACAGGCACAAGAAGCATGGATTTCCAATGGATGCAATCAAATAAAAGGCATGGTTAAAGCAAGCTACAACGTTATCATCAATCAAGGGCCCCTAGATCCTGAAGCAATCCCATACGTACCCAAATTCTTGGGACTTACATCTGCAACGGCTGTAAGCTCACTGAGTGGTTCTGACCACCCTGCTGACTCCTCAACACTGCAGAATGCATCTCTGCTGGATGATGCTGGCAATGCTCAACCATTGGATGGGCAATTGAATTTATTGATTCCAGGAGTTATAGATACAGCAGAAGATGATCCAGCTTCCCCCAAATCTTCAGAGGAGAGTTTAGGATCAGAGGATCCAGAACTCTCAGAATTTTCGAAGGATCAGTATATTCATGAACCTTCAACTCCAGTCTTGACATTGTCAATGTTTATGGATCCTACCATTGCAAGGAAACCGAAGACAGATACTAAAAAGAAGCCTAGCCCTATCAAGTTGAATCTCAGATGAAGCAAACGTAATATTCCTAACCTTAACTTTGCTGCAGGTACAAGAGTTGCAAGGCCAGAACTTTGGGTACCCAAAATAGTTGCAGAACCGGTGTGTATTGTGACTAAACTTCTGGCAACTTCAGTGACTGAGGCTCCTGTTATTGACAGTGAAATCCCAGCAGTTAAGGTTACAACCAGCTCATCAATATCTGCATCTCAGCTCGTCAGTTCTGGGCAGATTGCCAAAGAGACTCATCCACTACATCAGACCTCACCAGATGTACAGAAATCTACAGAACCAACTAAGCTGGAACCGGTCTCTACCATGAATCCTACACCCTCAGAAACATATCTTGATCTGGAGGATGGTCCAGCAATCCAGCAGCTTTAGCGTGCGATTTGGACTGAGCTGTTTAATGGGCTTGTTGAACATTTTCACGAGTTGAATGGTTACCGAAAGGAGAAACCACTGTGGAGTGAGGCAGCAAACGAAATTTGCCGAGCAATACGCAAATGGAAGCAAATGGAGATGAGGACTCATTAGCCAATCGCACTGTTATCTGCACAGCAGACTCCAATTTTCTCAAAGAAGTCCTGGGCAGATCATGAAGAAGAAGTGAACTCTGCGATGCAAACATGCCAGGACAAAATGCGAGCACTTGCTGCACTGAAAATCCAGAATGAGTGGGGGATAGCAGCCCAAACCACTCCTCTCGCTCCCAGTCTCACTCCACAGTACCCCTCCCCGAAGCACAGGCGCGGACGCCCGAAAAAATATTGATTCACTTGTAATTCGGTCTGTAATTTGACTCTCTTCCTGTACCTGTTTTTTGATATTAATACAAATAATTTTGTTTTAAAAAAAATCAGCAAGAAGAGGTCTATGAGGCTGAATCAATAATAGGTTTAAAGCAAGCATGGAATCAATTCTTATCATCAAAGTATCAATACACATATGGCAAATGAAGCAGGATGGGTTACCGACGTAGCAAAATCTTCTAAGCAAGAACATCATACATGATGATCAATCGGCCCCATGTCCTATGTGTGAGTTACAAGCAGAAACCTCTAATCACATTTTCTTCAATTGTCGGAAAACAGTCATGATATGGAATCAAATTATGAGTTGGCTACAATTCCAAATTGGAAGCAAGAGGTCCAGATCAGACAAAATTTGATCTTCTCAAATCGGATGGCATCGCAAAACACGTCTGGGCAACAATATGGTCGAATGCATCTGGCAAATAGGAAACACACATCAATTTGGTGGAACAAATGCAAAAATCGGGGAAGAAATTTTCATAATCCAGCATCAATTACGATTTTGGTATACATGGAAAACAACGAAGAGGAGCATCATCTTCACACCTTTTGAATTGTGGATGTTGGATCCAATTCAAACTCCAATGGAGCTCTAGGACAAATCTGAAGAGAAATCGTGAAACAAATGAAAGAGATGAATGTTAGAAAAAAAATGATTTGCGTTTTCCTGTAATTAGATTATGAGTAATTTTTTTATATATATAATTTGAATTTTCAAAAAAAGGCCATTATGTGATTTTGAGGATTGTGGTTGCATGAGTCATCTCGCTGCGGGAGTTCAATTTTGTACACCACCCTAAAAAAGTGGTGTACAAAACCACTCTTTTAATTGGACCAAAATAATGATAGGACCCATAAATTTTAACCATAGTTAACTCTCTTCCTTTTAACTTTGGAACAGGAATTCACAGTAAAGTAATTATTCTCTAATTCAGATCATTGTTTGTTCTTGCCTTCTTTAGATTTCTCACAGCATTTTATTATCTATTGTGGAACTATTCAGAAGAATATATTAATTGGAGCGAGTGAATTTGTAGGGAAGACAGGAGAGAAAGAGATTATGGATAAGTGCCTGGATTCAGACCACTGGCATGCTTGCGCCGGTGGCCTGGTTCAAATGCCTCTGTTGAATTCGAAAGTTTTCAATTTACCACAAGGCCATGTTGAGCATACTTTCAGTACTGTGGATTTTGGAGCTTGCCCGAGAATTCCACCCATGATTCTCTGTAGGGTTGAGGGTGTCAAGTACTTGGCGGACCTTGAGACAGATGAGGTTTATGTCAAGATTCATCTGGTTCCTGTTGGGAAGAACGAGTTGGGTTTTGATGAAGATAAGGTTTTGGGGAAGAGTGGATCTGCATTTATTGAGTAACCCGCTTCGTTCGCGAAGATGTTGACCTAGTCGGATGCTAAATGTAGGAAAGAGACTAGCCAACTATTGTTAAAAATGGTGAGTCCTACCATTGTTTTGGACCAAATTTTTTCGTAGGTAAGTTGTATTACCTTTTAAAAAAATTTACAGGTTACATCTCGATTTTTGGGTCATGCCCCACAACATGACTACATTAGTCCTAACTTATGTCATTCAAGTTTTGCTCTAGAGAGTCCAGCCTAGGTAGCTGCGATTGTAGCAGACCTTCTGGGACTCTCTCAAACCGTTCCGCACCCTTGGGATCCTGAAATTCGGATGATCGGTCAGCGTAAAAATCTTCAAGGATTTTTTCCTGACCTATCAGTCTTTGTCTCTCGATATCTTGAAGTTTTCGCATCTTCAATTGGGCTCGTTGGCACCTCAATTTCTCAGATCGAACTTGACGGGCCTCCTGCTCCTTAGTTAAGCGGGTATCTTTTGCGATATACATCCCATTTGTTCTTATTTTTTGGAATGACGAGAGCTTTACGACTTTGACCCGATTTCGAACCTTCTTTCTGCCATGGGCTGGGCTGTCTTGTTGGGGTACTGAATTGGACTGGATGTTCGGCTTCTTGGACTGTCTTCAATCTTCGGCCCTTCACTGATTCGCAAATGAATTGGACTGGATCCAAATTGACTGTTGATTTAAGTTTTGCTCTCATTTTCCCACCTTGTCCAGATTTGTGCTGGTCAACTGGACCATCTTGGTTCTCCCCCTCTTTCAATGTTTTTTCCCTTTCCGCGTAAGATTCATTGGGTTCTTCCCCCTCTTTCAATGCTTTTTCCCTTTCTACGTAAGATTTTTTGGGGAGAGAGCGCTCTTCAAATTCAGGGGCATTTCAGCGATTAGGTCTGCAGGTGCGTTCCCTACCTCATTCATTTCATCGGTCGCCTGTTGTTGTTTCCCACCACTTACCTCAATTAATTCTTGACCATGTGGAAGAGGAAGTGAAACAAAGTTCAAGACTGAATTAATTGTTGGATTAATTGCAGCTTCGTTATCCTTGTCCGCCATCGAGGAAGTCGTCTCTGCCAAAGATTCCGAATTTCGGCGGTCATCACTCAGTTTTGTGTCCCTCTCCAAACTTCTCTCGGCGATTTTATCCATGTAAACGTCAACAGGAGTTTGAGAGTCTAACTGTGTGAGTTTTCCATGAGAGCCAAGTTCGTTGTCTAACTCCATTAACCCTTCTTTGTTTGCAGCTTTGGTTGGGGATTCTGGCCGTTCATCTGCCCATCTTCTCGTGTAACTATTTGGATTTATGACAGGCCATTCTGAAATTTGAAGTCTAACTCGTGTAGTGCGCGCGTTTGAAACTGTTCTTTGTATTGGCCAGGTTCCTCTGTTGTTTTCCCAATTACGTTTAATTTCCTCTTCCAACATTAGTTCGAACTTTTCATCATCTGTATCTACCTTCATTTTGGTGCAAATAATGCTGTTGGAAGTTGTCAGCAAGAGTACTCTCGCACAGTGTTCTAAAAGGCGGAAAACGGTGGCGGGGCGCCCCAGGTGGTGCCGCCTCGGGGTTTGGTGTTTTTTTTGTTCCATTCAATATATTTTGTGTGCTAACTGTTAACTAGTTTTTTTTGTTCCATTCAATTTATTCTAACTCATGAACTCTATGTTTTTAACTAACAAGCTTC
>JAOYMZ010035645.1:0-15924 GCA_025802335.1 Pinguicula primuliflora | reverse complement strand
GTAAAAGGCATAAGAGTGCATTGGAGAAGACGTTCAAGAAACCTCGAACTTGCCGTGGTTGTGGAACAAAAGGCCACAACATAAGGAAATGTCCTAAAACAGTTGATTCGTAAATTTTTTAATAGTTGCTATATTTATGGTTAACCATCTTTTTATGAAAAATTATGTTAATCAAATTTTAGTTATGAATGTAGAATTTCAGCGTCAATGAACATGGACTACGAAGATGATGATTTCGTAGCATACAATGATGTGTAGCTCTTCTGTTGTTCAGTTATTGTTCTAATTGTTATGAATTCTGAACATTTGTTAGTTCTGATGGTTATGACTTCAGAAAATATGTTAGTTCTGAAGGTTTTTGAATTCTGAAAAAAATGGAACCGTTGAAGCTATGTGGATGGTTTCATATGCAATTTTACATGTTTTGAATGGATAAGCAGGTTTTACTCTGATGGTTGTTGCATTAGGGCAGGTTCAGCGATACATTTGAATGCATTCGGATCATTCAGGAAAAAATTGATTATGTAGATCACTGAATTCTAAATGCGGGTGTTCTGAGAAAAAAATTGTGTTGTGTGGAAGAAATTGTGTTTCGTGAAAAAAAATATATTCTGTTGATTCAGTTCTGGTGAAATATGTTGGTGGATGGTTCTTACGCAATTGGTTTAAGAAAAACGCATTTTTTAGGCACTAATATAATTCGGTCTAATAAGCCTTTTTTTCGGCTTCTTAGATTGAAAAAATTGCTGTTTTAGTATTATGGTTAAAGATTTTTAACATTAAAACTATATTTATAAATCTTAGTTTTTACGTCAACAAAATATATCAACTCTAAAAAAAAGTATAATTACAAAAAAATTAAATGACCTACAGGCTACCCGATACCGAAAGGGCCGTTTGCCAAAATGTAGAGATGGTGTTGGACAAAAGCAGCTTGAGCCTTGAATTATAGATGGATTTTAATTTGGAACACTACACAAAATCCGCGGTTCCCTGCCCCGAGACCTGGCGGTACAGCGGCCGGTTCTTTGAGCCATGACATCAAAACATATTAAACAGCGGCGGCTGACCATCCGGAGGCGCGTTCTCCTCACGCTGGATCCCGGCAACACCCGGTGGCTTTCCCGACCGTATCAGCGCAAAATTCAAACCCTTGAAAAATGGGTGTGCTTTGACATCAGTCGCGCCCCGCTTCGACCCGAGCCTTCGATCCGGATCCTTGTTCAGTAACCCAGATATCAAGTCCTGCGCGTGGGCTTCTCCGGCATCCCGCGTCGCGTGGCGGGGGAACGCCAGGGCGTTTTTCGTAATGTTACGCAGAGTGGCTGCGTTGCTGACGCCAGCAAACGGCGTCCGCCCGTAGATCATCTCGTATATGAAGATTCCGAGGGCCCACCAGTCGACGGCGTTCCCGTGGCCCCCACCGGCGGCCACTTCAGGCGCCACGTACTCGTGAGTCCCGACGAAGGAGCAGGAACGCGCGTCGATCGGCTCCGCCACGAACAGCCGGTTCTCAGCAAGCGTTTGGATTTTCCGTGGACGCGAGAATCGGCCGGCGATGCAGGACAACGCTGTGAGCGCACGCGAGCCGTACGATGCCCCGGGAGTGAATCGTTGTTCCGGCCAAATGTCTGGAGATTCGACGGCTGGGATGGCGTCGGAGCATAGGGAGAGATCGAAATCCGTGAGCATAATGTGACCGTCCGATCTAACCAACACGTTTTCCGGCTTTAAATCTCGGTAGATTATCCCGAGCATGTGTAGGTACTCCAGTGCTACCAGAATTTCAGCTGAATAAAACCTGAAATTTTTCAAAAACGTTGAATCAGAAAGAAATTCAACAAATCTGGGAAAAAAAAGTAAGAAGGGCAAAGACTAAAACGGGGTCGTTTCGAACTGCTTGAAAATTGGGGAATGAGGGCTGACCTTGCAGAGCTGAGAGAGAAGCAGTTTCTTGGCTGTTTATGCCGGAGAGAATGCAGATCGCCGGCGGCGCAATACTCCATGACCACACACGAGAAATGCGAGGCTTCGAATTCCGCGTAAAGCGTCGGCAGAAACGGATGGTCCATCATCCGCAGGATTTTCCTCTCCGTCTCGGCCCTCCGCGTCTTCTTCTTCGCCGCCAGCACCTCTGTGTCCACCACCTTCATCGCGAAGAGCCTCTCCTCCTCCTCTATTCCCTGGAGACGGCATAGGTACACCTTTCCGATATCCCCACTCCCGATCTGCCTCACCAGGCTGAAATCTCGGAAATTCAGGTTCTCTCTCCGTCGAATCGCCTGGAACGAGGAGTCCGACGAGCGGTGTGGCCGCAGCGCCGCCTGCTTCTCCGGCGAACTCGCCGGTAACTCGAATGACAGACGGCTGAATCTGGTACTCTGACTCCCCGTGGTGGTATCACTGCTCATGGATGTCTTCCCGGAGTAGAATCCTTCGGAAATCATCTCCTCCGTGTCTTTGAAACAACGCTCGATCATTATGACCATTTGATACGAATCTCAACCGCAAAACTAGAAATGCATCAGTAGCTGAAATCTTACTTAATAAGGTGAGACAATGGAGGTCTCAGAGAAAGCATAAATGAAGGCTTGCGTACGTTGAAATGAATCTTGCAGTCTGCAGAAGTTGGTCGTAGCCTCGAAACTCTCCACGTAGTATTTATATTTTTCAGGGTTGAAAAGATGAAGAGGGTAGAGTAGGTTAGAGTAGAGCTTGAAAACATGGTCCTTGTGCGTTCACAGTTTTGAGATAAATCTGGAATAAAATTGCTGCCCTAATTTGTGATTAGCCGCATTTCATTTTACTGTAATTAAGAACTTACACCAAGTTAGTAGGTCGTGGGTTAAATGCCCATGCGGCAGGAACCCAGGACAGTCAATAATGGTTATGGTTTACTAAGATAGAATACTACGCCTCTTAATCTATTCTTAGTTGTTTAAACTGATCATGTCAATGTAAATGAAAAGTTTACCTCACAACACATTCAAAGTATGAAGTATGGTTTAACAATGGATTGAAAATCTCTGTAAAATTAGGAAGTGCAGTCTTATTCTGAAAAACAAATTGAACTGGGGTAGGTATATTTGCAACTCTTTTCAATAATTTATATCGCCTAACCCTTGATTGTAATGTGACCGTGAGTATCATACTAGAGGGACACGAGCAACTGAACTTCTGGCGTGCACTACAGGACTGGGAGCTTGATCGCCTACGGATACTAAAGGAACAAGCACAAACGATTCGTAGAAGATGAGGAGCAGGACTCATGGCGCTGGGAATACTCTGATTCTGTTAGATACACAGCCACATCAGCATACAAGGAAATACAACACCAGAATGTGACACAAAATGAGCCGAACAGGGCAAATCTGGCGACAGTATGGAACAACCGGGTACCAAAGAGGATCCAAATGTTTTCACATGGAGACTCATACAGGATCGCGTCCCGACGATCAAGAATATAAGGCGCCGTGGAGTAACAATATCGGAAGCAGAGGCAAATATGTGTATGGTGTAGGCGAGAAGAAGAGATAGCAGACTACCTATTCTGCATATGTGCACATGCGATCGAGATATGGACCGAGATACACGTTTGGTTGGACATACCGCAAGCACAGGTAGAGACTGTTCAGCAGAGCTACAACCAATTCATGAATGGGATAACAGGAAAACAATGGAAGGTCATCGTGAAAGCGGTGTGGCAAGCGGTGTGTGGTTCATATGGAAAGAGTGAAATGAAACTGGGTTCGATGATGAAGGCATCCCAGACACAATAGAGACTATAAAGGTGATGGTGTGGCACTGGATACAGGCGCGAAGGAAAATACTAGCGACAACAACACTAAATGATTGGATAGTGAATCCTTCGCTATTGGTCAATCAAACAGAGAACATGATATATGATATACCATGATCTTGTCAAGATATATTAGATGTGCATTCATGTAACACTCTGACAAGATTCGCTACAGTTCTGAGCAAGCTTGAAGGAATGTAGTTGGATGTAGCCATGAGTACAAATGTGTCTGTACTAGTATATGACCCGTAGCTTAAGCCACGACAGCCCAAAAAAATTATATCGAAAATATATGAAGTCACATGTCATATGAAAGAGGAGGATGCCACTGGTAATTATGGCAACATCTATTTGGACAAACGATGATCGATTCGCCAGATAAAAGGAAAACAAAAAAGGGTAAGAAAAGAAATAAAATATAATATATAAAATAATATTCCTCAACCTAAAAAAGGCGGGAAAAAAACAAAAGAAAAAAAATCTAGCATAGCAGAGAAAAGCGAAATGGACGATCGGGATTTGGCTGAGAAATAGACGGCTGCAATTTTTGCACATTAAACTGCCATATCAGCTTAAATGGAGTTGCGTTTTCTTCAGGGTTTTCAGAAGTTTTGGGTCGTTTTATGAGCTCTATTGTAGATATAGATGTAACCAAGAATTTATTTACGAAATGGAATCATTTATCTATAAAAAAATGTTAACTAAAAGTTTGTATATAAGAGAATAAAAATTCATGTTATGGTGTGGTTTAGATGACTTCGTCACAGTAAATTTCTAAACCCCAAATAAATTACTATTTAATAAAATGACAAGTGTTTTTGAAATATCTGTAGTATAATAATTATATTTATGTAACGAAAGAATAAAATAACCGACAACTATAAAATTGTTCCAACTACAGGCGGATCTACATATCGGTGGCCGCGCATTTTAACCCGGGATCGATTTTGGACGGCCCAATGAATCTTTTTAAGCCCGTCCGGAATAAAAAAAACATATTTAAGCACAGCACGGATTATTTTTGCAGGTCGGTCATTGTCCAACCATCTTGGACCCATTACTCCTCAGATTGAATAGTTCGTTGGGCCCAACGGATTAATGTTTTTCGAGAATAAACACAAAGAGAACCCCAGCCCACCGACGGCGTTTCCTGCTTCATTTTCTGCTCGGTGTCGGAGCATATGCGGTCCGGGAAGCAATAGCTCCCCCTTCCGGGCACTTCTACCGGAAAGTTTACTTCAGAAACTAACGTCACTCATTCTTCTGCCTGTTATCTCGTTCATAGTAGATGGATACAAGATGAGTGTATGGAATTATGTAGTGACAGCACACAAGCAGACCAACGTCACTCATTCTTGCGTGGGAAACTTCACCAGTCCTCAGGAGCTCAATCTTATTGTCGTGTATGTAGTTTTATGTCCTCTATTATATTTTGTGAATATAATTTTGTGCTGTGACGGTCTTTGATACTATTGTAATGTAATTGCACAAAATGCACCCGAATATAGATACACTTGCTCGAGTGAATGAAAATATACCAGCAATTAATCAGTAGAATATTTCTTGTCACATGTTTCTGACTCTTCAGAAACCAGATATGGGGAAAAATATTTTCTTCAAGTTCACTTTTCGTCTACATTTTAGTTTATTATATCATTACATTGAATGACTGACGTCTGGGTTGCTCAACTTTTGACTGTCGTTTTATGTTTAATTTATACTTAATCATAATTGTGGAACGTGCTAATATTTGTAGCTGATGTTGGATGTGCCAATATATGGAAGGATTGCCACACTTGAACTATTTTGACCACATGTGAGCACGCTAAACACTTATGTTGCTAATACTTTTCTAATGTACTATGTACATTTTCTTACATTTGGATTACTCTACAGGGAGAAACTCAAAATCTTCTTTTCATCGCTACAGAAAGATATAAATTTTGTGTTTTACAATGGGATGCTGTGAATGATGAGTTTATTACAAGGTTTGGAGTTCACAAGCCAATATCTTATAAATACAAAATCCAATCTAGTATTTGCATTGAATGTTCCTGTAAGTAGTCATGCATGTGGAGACATTATATTTTTTTAAATCCAGTTCATGAGTCACCGAATCTTCTGCTTGGAGATCCTTCCTTCTAAGAATTTCTCATGCTGATTTAACCTAGCAGAAACAGATATTTGGAAAGAAGATCTTGACAATAAGTCAAGCCGCCAGTAGCTATTGAAAAATCTCCTCATTCTTAATCCGTTCCATCCCGAATCGGTTATACATGTGTCTTTTATGAGGCCTTTTGCACTAGATTGGGATGGTTTAAGTGCCAAAAGTTATCATGCGGCTAGCCATAACCTAAGTAACTCAATATGCTGACATTGAAAATTATCAGTCTTTAGCACTAGTCTTTATTTTTCAATATTTCTCATAATAAATATTATAGGCAGTTATCTGTCTGTATATTTTCTGTTAATGCTAAGAGTTGTCACCTCTTGTTGCTGGGTCGGACTCAATCATGGAAATAGGGCAATGGGGATGTCTCAGATAGAATTGGTAGCCCCACGGGCAATGGACAGGTATTCTTAACTCCACACTGTTTCATGTTTTGTATATATTGCTCATATCTGGTGATAATACTTTTTTTGTCATTTTCCTTGTAGATTGGCATAATTGATCCAGATTGCAGATTGATTGGACTTCATCTTTATGATGGATTGTTCAAGGTATTGGTCTTGCTGCAGCGGATATGTTCATAATTCCACTTTCTTTTTCTTTTGGGTTTTTCTGTTAGTGCTCCTTTTCTCCGTGTATTGCGAGCAGTTCTTTGTGGAGTAGGTCATTCCCTTTGATAATAAAGGCCAACTCAAGGAAGCATTTAATATTAGGTACTTCCTTTTCAACTGTTCATATTCCAGAAAATAATAGAGACCTCTTGTTTCCGAAAATTGCTTACTCACTTGACTGTATCTCTCTTCTCTTCTGATATCTTATTGCCTTTCAATTTTATCTTTCTCTACTTTGTGTTCTGGTGTTAGTGGAAACTTTGTCTTCATGTTCCTTATTCGCATAGGATAGATTCATTTAGTATTCAATCTTTGGAAAGAAATTATTGATGAGTTGCCTCATTGTACTCTTATTGTGATGGATATAGGTTGTTTTCCTGTGTAAATTCAACAGATCAGCGCAATAGGATATTCTTTATAGACAGAGTGAAGGATGCAAGTTCATCGGACAATATTTTTTTAATGTTTGTCATTCCTCAATAAAAATATCGTGGCAAAATTAACAGACATTATTTGCTTCTAAATGTCTTCTCCATGAAGCTCCAAAGAATATGCGTCTCACTTCGAAATCCTATGGAGCTCTTATAATTGTTGGGGCTGATAGGGGAATTGCTAATTTATCTTCCTATTGAGAAGCAGTTAGGTTATTGTTATGACTACGTGCTTGGGATCTAGTGACTGGACCAGCGAACAAGCTCTCATGCACTTCAGCAGCAAGATCTTGCTGATGCAGAATATGTTTGGATCTAGGACTGGGTTGGGATTGCGGGTTACGCTTTCCTCGCCCTATTGTGTAACTGTAAAGTGTGACTCGATAAGGGAGAGGCACTATCCTAATCGAACTCAGAAGAGGAGGTCGTACTCTTGTTCAGCAGAACAATACTTTTCATTCAAAACATGAGTCTTACAATACTCTGTTCTCCTGGTTAAATAACAATACAAGAAGTTGAAACCACACTGCACAATAAATGCATCTTCCTAACTGCTGGCCAACTTATTCCCCTCATCAATGTTCTGCGTCTTGGAACTCTGACGCCGTGCATAAGTCTTGAGGTCCCCAGGCCATGTGCGTCCACATGGAGGCTGCATTGAAGGATTCCTGACATCACTCCCCTCTTTGTCAACACACTTGTCCTCAAGTGTGAGTTCTGGATAACGTTGCTGGATGGCTGTTGTGGGTTCCCAGGAGGCCTCAGCCGGGGAAAGTCCGCGCCAATGGATAAGCACTTGAGGGATGCCGTGGGAGATACGGCGATCCAGAACTGCTTGGGGAGTTGGATGTGGCAGGCCGTGGTGGATGTCCGGCAGTCTGGGCGTGTATGGTGGATTCCCACGAAAGGCCTTGAGTTTAGACACGTGAAAGACTGGGTGGATCCGTGTTGTTTCCGGGAGTGCAAGGCGATACGCCACTTCTCCTATGCGACCGGTGATCTGGAAGGGGCCATAGAACAACGGTTGTAGTTTCTTCGTGTGTCGGTTGCCAAGGGATGTTTGACGATACGGCTGAAGTTTCAGCCAAACCCAGGTGCCTACGGCAAACTCCACAGCGCGATGTTTAGAATCGTAGCGCTGTTTCATGTGGTTCTGGGCCAGGATGATCTGCTCACGGAACTCAGCAAGAAGTTCATGGCGCTGCTTCAATTCAATGTCCACAGTTTCGAGTTTGGCCGTTCCTTGAGCATAATCTAATAAGCGAGGGGGAGCTCGGCCGTAGACCACCTCGAAGGGAGAAGCCCGTAACGTTGTATGAAAGCCGGTGTTATAGCTGAATTCGGCCCATGGTAGCTGTCTACCCATTGTCGTGGGTGATCGCCGGTGAGACATCGCAGATACATCTGCACGACGCGATTCACCGCTTCGGTTTGGCCATCTGCCTGAGGATGATAGGCGGTAGTGTAGCATAATGCCGTGCCGCTGAGGGAAAAGAGCTCTTGCCAAAATTTACTTGTAAATGCTGCATCTTTGTCTGACACCATGGTCTCCGGGATGCCATGTAGCTTAAAAATGGACTGGAAGAAAGCCTTGGCGACAATCACTGCCGTGTAAGGATGGCTGAGGGCAAAAAATGGGCCATTTTCGAAAAGCGGTCGACGACGACCATCAGGACACTCTTGCCATGAGATTGAGGCAGATTATCGACAAAATCCAGGGAGATAGCGGCCCACACTTGCTTGGGGACTGGAAGAGGTTGAAGTAAACCGGCAGGGGACAAGTGCTCCGCCTTGTTACGCTTACAGATAGCACACTCAGCCACTAAATCTGCGACCTGCGCTTGCATATTGGGCCAGAAAAAATCGGCCTTCACCCGATGTAGTGTTTTGAGTTGGCCTTCATGGTAGCTCTCGTGGATGGTTAGGATGATGGTTGTCGTCCATGGTGAGGTTTTAGGAACCACCAGACGGTTATGAAACCACAAGAGCCCGTGCTTCCAGGCGTATGGCTGGGAATCTGCAGTAGCTTTCAGGGACTGCTGCAATTCCAGAAGTAACGGGTCTGTCAGTAGAGCCTTCTTTACATCGGCGAGAAGGGTGGCTTGTGGAATGGAGCAGGCCATCAGTATAGGAGAATCCTCTGTCTGACGAGAGAGGGCATTAGCCACTAGATTATCCTTCCCGGGTATGTATTCGACCGTGAAGCAGAAACCTAGGAGCTTACTTAGCCAGTGAAGTTGAGGCATTGTGTGAACCTTCTGCTCGAGTAGGTGCTTCAAGCTGCAGTGGTCGGTCCGGATAATGAAGGTATTGCCCCACAAATAGGACTTCCAATGTTGAACGGCCTTGGCTAAGCCGATTAACTCGCGCTCGTGAGCTGGTAGATTAGCATGCTTTGAACTGAATTTTCGGCTGAAATAGCTCAACGGGTGGTTTTCCTGCATAAGAACAACACCGATGCCCGCGGTCGAGGCATCACATTCGATGGTAATAACTTTAGTGAAGTCAGACATTACCAAGACAGGAGCTTCGGACATTGCTCTTTTGAGTTGTTGGAAAGCCTCCCTGCCTTCAGGTGTCCAGGAGAACGAACTCTTCTTCAACATATTGGTAAGTGGTGCAGCGATGGTGCCATACCCTTTTACGAACCGCCGATAGTACCCTGTGAGGCCAAGGAATGCTCGGAGTGCTTGGATGTCCGTTGGCAGTGGCCAGGAGACCATTGTTGATATTTTGGCTTGATCCGCCGATACTCCTTGTGCTGATATTATGTGACCGAGGTAGGAGATCTTCTCAGCGGCGAATTCACACTTGGACTCCTTTAACCTGAGTTGATTATCGGCTAACACAGTCAGGGCAGTGCGTAAGTGATCCAGATGAGCAGACCAAGTTGTGCTATAGATGAGTATGTCATCAAAGAAAACTAGCACGAAACGGCGAAGGTGAGGCTTGAAGATGGAGTTCATCAGCGACTGGAAAGTGGATGGTGCGTTTGTTAAGCCGAAAGGCATAACCAGAAACTCATAGTGACCATGGTGCGTCTGGAAAGCTGTGAGTGGCACTGATTCTTCCGCCATTCGAACCTGGTGATAACCTGCACGTAAGTCCAGTTTAGAGAAATATTTCGTACCTCCTAGTTCCTCAATCAGTTCTTCAACCACGGGGATTAGAAACTTTTCTTTGATGGTGATCTTGTTGAGACCTCGGTAGTCAATGCACATCCTCCACGACCCATCATGCTTGCGGATTAACAGCACGGGCGAACTGTATGGAGACATAGCCGGCCGAATCCATCCTTTGGCAAGCAAATCATCACACTGTTTTTCAATTTCCGTCTTTTGGCCATGAGCATAGCGATATGGTCGTGTGTTAACTGGATCAGCACCCTGCTTGATAGTGATCCGGTGATCACAACAGCGACTTGGTGGTAATCCGACGGGTTCCGCGAAAGTCTCCTGGAATTTGGACAGCAAGGTCTGGAGGGCTTCTGTCGGTTGAATAGCTGCAAGGGTGAGTTGGTTGCGAAGCCGCGCAGCACCATACAAATTCACTGGGCGACCCTGCAGGTGGAACTGCATATGTTGGGTCCTGAAATCCCACAAGACTGGTCCCAAACTGTACAACCAATTGACCCCAAGCACTGCTCCAAAACCTGATAAAGGCAGTAAAAAAAATGTTAATGGAAAACGTTCTCCACCCAAGTCGACATCCACCTGATGGACTGCCCCTGGGCTGGTTAATTTGTCGCCATTAGCGACTGTCACATGGACTGGTTTGGACACGGAGGTTGCAATCCCCACTCCTTAGCCAACGCTTCATCCAGGAAATTGTGAGAACTGCCAGAATCCAACAAAAGCAGTATTGGTTGGCCGCAGATGGTGCCTTGAACCTTCATGGTTTTGTTGGAGCTTTGCCCAGACAAGGCATTTACAGAAATTTCAGGGCACTCCTCATCGTTACATTCGTCGTCTTCCGCGACTTCGATGCAGAACAGCTTTTTACAGACATGGCCCTTGACCCATTTATCGTCACAACGATAACAAAGGCCTTGTGCTCGCTTCTGCGTTATCTCATTTGCGGTGAGTTTTTTGTGTTCCGTTTTCCCCGCCCAATGGTGGTGGTTGGGGGCTTGCGGTCGAGGGTCTGGGCGATAAACGCTCTTCATCATAGCAAGGACCTTGGCTTCATATGCTTGAGCAAAGTGCATCGCCTCTTGAATGTCTGTCGGCTCCTTAAGTCGAACGTCAGTAGATAAGCAGGGGTCGAGAGCATCAAAGTATAGATTCAGCACGGTGTCTGTGGGCAGGTAAGTCATAGTGGAGATCAGCTCTCGCCATTTATCATTGAGCTCTTCTACGCTCCCTGTTTGTTTCAGGCCTGCCAACTGAGCCAAAGGATTGGATCGGCCTGCCGCTGAATACTCTCTGCGGAATAGACGACAGAAATCTGCCCATCGGATATCAGGGTGGGTGAAATCGATCGTTTTCCACCATACCTGCATTTTCCCCTCTAGATGGAAGGCTGCAGTGAACACCCATTCCTCCTGAGGTGTCCGTTGATGAGCGAAGTATGAGGTGCAACGGCTCAACCAACTGTCAGCGAGCTCATCCTTCCCATACAATGGGAAATCCCACTTCAACTTTTTGGTGTGGAAGTTGTTGTCCTTCCGTTGGGAGTCTCCTTTCTTGTCGTCTTGACGTGACGTCGCCCGGGAACTAGGGCCGGTGTGGCTTGTCCCCATATTTCGCAAGTATGCCTTCTGTTGAGATGGAGAAAACTGAGCAGTGATAGGTTTGTCCTGCTCGGGAGAGGTTGCTCCTTTACTTACTTCCTGTGATTCTCCGTTTTTGGTTGTCAAGTCCACCTCGGGCACTCTCTTGTTGCCCTCTGTCGTGCTATCAGCCTCTAGGGCGGGGTCCACATCTCCCAAGGGGTCACTGGTATTATCCGGGACGACACTCTTGTTTTTGTCCTTGCCCATCAGGTAACGCAGGCCTTCTAGGATTGCTTTGTTGGTTTTCTCTTGGTCCTCTTGTTTTTTGGCATTGGCTTCCACCCTTTCCATCAAGATTTCCAGTTGTTGCTAAATAAGAGCTGAATCTGACATGTCCGTCACGAAAGTAGTCACTCCTCGCTCTGATACCAAGTTGTTATGACTTCGCGTTTGGGATCTAGTGACTGGACCAGCGAACAAGCTCGCACGCACTTCAGCAGCAAGATCTTGTTGATGCAGAATGTGTTTGGATCTAGGACTGGGTTGGGATTGCGGGTTACGCTTTCCTCACCCTATTGTGTGATTGTGAAGTGTGACTCGATATGGGAGAGGCACTATCCAGTTCGAACTCAGAAGATGAGGTCGTACTCTTGTTCAGCAGAACAATACTTTTCATTCAAAACATGAGTCTTACAATACTCTGCTCTCTTCGTTAAATAGCAATACAAGAAGTTGAAACAACACTGCGTAATAAATGCATCGTCCTAACTGCTGGCCAACTTATTCCCCTCATCAATGTTCTGCGTCTTGGAACTCTGACGCCACGCATAAGTCTTGAGTTCCCCAGGCCACATGCGTCCGCATGGAGGCTGCATTGCCTGACACATAAATACTGCAAAGTGGGATATAATTAATGAAAGATGATTTTTCCACTTAAAACTATGATTTTCATCGAGCATATCAGGCTCTGTATCCGAGAAAGCGGCTGGCTAGGTGCTGGGCGGTGATCCTCTGCAAGTTGAACACACTTGGACTGGGTGAATGATAATTGTGTACCATTTGAAATTGTTTCTTTTTTTGCTTGTTCTCTTGGTTACTTTGGTTCCATTTTCTTACCTTGCCATCTTCGTCACTGTTTCCGTTGTTACACCGCATGAAACACGATAATTGTGATTCATCAATCAATTCAACATATCAGTCTTCAAAGCTTGCTTCAGATAAGATAATTTTGCCCAATCATTTAACATTTGAGGGCTGAAAAAACATACAAGGGCTGAAAGACATGGACGCAGTCTGAACAGGTAAGCAACATTTGCTATTTGTTGTGAGTGGCGGGTATCTGCTAAGATTAGCCAATAATATCCTTTATTCTCCATTGGCGTTTCAGTGCGCCATCATATTCTGCAATTTGAAGCTGGACAGAGAGAAACAGAAACCGGTAAAACATCCTATACAAAGTAACTCTACTGAGATATAAATAAGAGATAAGATACACTAATCCTGGGACAATAACAACAGATACCACCATATTTACTCACTACAGTAAATGAATTGGTTGAAATCAAGTGTCACCCGCCCTTGCTTGGTTGTGTCAAATGAGTTGAATAGATTCCTATAGAATATATGATAAACCTTACTAGTAAGAAATAGTAGCAGCAACCATATGAAAGCTAATGCTACATCAGATATATACTGAAGCACCAATAAGGACAAGACACATTTTCCGCTCATTGTATTAAAGAGGATGATATACGGACCTCGCTGACTGAATAAATATACACAGGGAAATGAACTCATCAAGCCTGAGTTTTCCGCTCCGGCTTTTATCGAAACTCTTCAAAATATCAAGTGCAAACACAGTACATTACGATCTCATCCTCAAACATCATATATATCTCAACTACAAGCTTACTTCACAGGCGGTATAGAAAGCTGGAGAGTCAAGAGAGAATCCAATTTTCACTAGTGCCTGTAGGCGTTGAGTTAGAAAGAATGCAGGAGATAAGTATAACAAAGGGGCATGTAAAAAATCAAGCTTGATGCTTAAGCATCTCAATCAAATGATCAAAAGAAAACAGAGCAAAGAAAGTCTGTACCTCATGTGCTTCATCTGGAACAAGAAATCCACGTCCCCTGAAGAACGATGACGTGAAGAACAGAAATTCGTATGAATGTAGCAACAGAAGAAACAATTATCTGTAGGATCAGATTTTAATTTCCCTTCTATTGGGTCCCTAAGCATTTATTGTTAAGTATCTATCTGGATATAATGAAATGAAAAATTCACTTAATCATTAGGAGCAAGCAATCATCAGTGAATGAGCAATACGTAATATTAGAAACAAGCATCCCCAAGATCAGCTTATAATACTATAACGAAGATATGAATTGTTTGCAATATCGGTCTCACAAATATAAGCCCAGAAGAAGTTGACGATATGAAGATGCAGTGACCAACAATCAGACAAATGGAAAGAAAACACAAACAAAAAAACTGAACAAAAAATACAAAAGTACCAAAAGATCTCATTGAGATGCCAGCGAGAGTAATGCTAATGCACATTTGAAATCAAATCTTATCAAATTAATCACCTCTCCAAACTTGAGAATGCCTGTTGGACCTACAAAGAACGTAAATATTACAAAATTAAGCAGACACATGAACTGTAGAGCATGAATCTCTTTTTTTTGTTTATTTATTTGAGAACCATGAGTGTTTAAATAAACCGAGGGAAGGTATTAATATTTATTTGTTTGTTTTATGTTTTGTTGTTTTGAATCCCCAAGGTTTATGGAATACCCTCACACATCTAGAACGTCAAATATGACAATGGATGAATTGGAACATGGTGTTACACAAAGACTTAACAAATGCACATTAAGCAAAAAGTTTGAAGGTAATTCAACTACTTAAGGAGATGATTGAGGGAAAAAGAAACGTTTGTCCGAGGGGAATACTGACCTGTACAAGAAACTTGTTCAGTTCAACGAATTCTGTCAATGGAGTGACAAAATGGCCAATATCAATCAAGTGGAATGAACAAGGAATATAGTACTTCAGATCACGCCGTGCAAAAAGGATGTTAATTTTCACCTCCAAAGCTCATAGTTCCATTTCGGTCGAAATCATACATCCTGAAAGAAAATCAAAAGGTAAAGCAGCAATCTTTCACATTTCTAAGCATCCCACTACGAACTCGTCACAATTCCAAAAAGCAAATACAAGCAGACAGCGGACCTGATCATTTGTTGAACAACGGATATTTTGAAGTGAAGGTTTCCCACAGCAAAAGCACTCTAAAATCGGGGAAAGCATGACGAAATTTAACACAATGGAATTCTTGATTGATTCTATACTGAAGAAAGTACTGAACCTGTAGCTGTTGTGGAGTAATGTTTCCGGTTTTTTGGGAGTCAACTCGTTCAAACCACTCTCTCAGAATCTCACAGTTATCCATTTGTAAAGAAGAAGAGCCTTCGGAAAATTTTTTTCTCACCCTTCAATCAGATTATTCTGCCCCACAATTGTATTCCACCGCCAAGATTAAATCTGTGAAATAATTAAAGTTCGCAAGTGGTAACCCGCTCCAAAACAATTGAAAAAAATTAAACTGATAAATTTTTTTTTTTTTTTTAGCAAGGTAAACTGATAAAAAAATTAAACCGATATTTGTAGATAACCATTATTTACAATCTTGTTCGTAGCAACAGAAACAAAAAAAACTTTTTGGTAATTAAATTTTTTTATTACTTTTACTTTACAGTATACTGTATAATGTGTATGTCATTCATACCCCCTCCTTTCTAACACTACAATTCAGGAAAAATCCCCTTTTTACACCCATCAACAGCCAAGCAGCCCTCACAGCGTCATCTTCCAAATTACCCGATGATACGAGCAGATTTTGAACTCTTCTACCGAAAAATGCAGAATTAGTCAGATCTCGAGCAATTGGCCGTTCAGCTCACAATGTTCGCGGCGGTAGATAGGCGGTAGGTTCGCGACTCCAATCCCCGAAGCTAATGACCAGAGGTATGATTTTCTTGTTTCGAAATATGATCCAGGAGCTCAATTTAACCTTCTCCAGTACTTGTTCTGCATCATAAATTGTGTTGTTGAACACTGTTGGGCTTTTATATTAGCAATGTTAATTAATCCGTTTAATTAATTTAACCTAAAGCCCACTACCCACCTAAGC
>JAOYMZ010035634.1:0-15926 GCA_025802335.1 Pinguicula primuliflora | reverse complement strand
ATTGGTCTAAAATGATCCAACCGCTCCGGTCTACCCACTTTCGGCACTAACGTGATCATTCCCATATTGGTTCCATCCGGAAAAACCCCAGAGCTGAAAACCTGATAAACAAAAGAGAGTAGTGCATCTGAAATGACATCCCAGTTTGCCTGATAAACTCCTGCCGTAAAACCATCGGGTCCGGAGGCCTTGTTAGTTTCACCCTTACAATAGGGGTTGGGCGCCTCCCACAGGTGAGTGCGAGAATGTTTGCAACAGATTATGAAAATTGTTTTTGGAGGTTGCACCGCAGTTTTGTATTTTTTAGTGTTTATTAAATCTGCTTTTGCTTTCACTTTAACTTTAACGGTGCAAAAGCTGTTTTGGCCTATAATCCAAAAGCATGAGAGGAGATGTTTCTGCGATGGAAAAGCAGACGGTGGTATTTTTAAAAATAAATAAAATATACATAAAAGACATTTTTATCCATTTTCTTCCCAAAACCTTTTCCGTAGACCAATATTGAGGGTAAATTTGTTAAGATTTAAGGATAAAATTGAACTTTTCTAAGAAAAGCTATTTTCAATTGCAATCAATACTTTAGAATTTTTCTATAGCACCACAATTTTTGCAAATACACATCACATTTTTTAAATTTTCTCTATTAAAAAATATTTTGTTAAAATATAAATATTTGCAAAACATACTGCATCTCTTCCACTGAATATTCTCCACCACCTAAGTTGGCCACGAAAAGACAACTGTATGGGTTAGTTGGCAAAACAAGACTAATGGCGGACCATCTCCACTTTCACGTCTGAGTGCAATCCTATCTATAAAGCCCAGCTAACCACAACAATATACAATTGTTATTTTTAATCATAAAAAATCAATGGATCACAAGTCGACAAAAATAATATTAGACATGTAGGAGGTGAATCGTCTAGATCTGATAACAGAAACAAGAAATAGTTAGTAAGGCAGGATATGCAGTGATATACAAAATCGTAAAACCCAAATATATATATATGAAATCCTGTGTTAAACGAAGCGCGGAAGCGTGTAGAAGCAAGATCCGGAGCGTAGGACGCTGAAACAGTAACTGACCGTCAGTTTGGCCTCGGTCAACCTCGTTGACTACGTCGGAAACCGTAAACCAAATGGTTCAATCGAGAGAGAATGCAGCAAGGATCAAGGATCCAGCGAGAGAATCGGATAAAGATCCGTAAAGAGCCAAGAAATGTCGATCAAAGTGATCGAAAATAGGATTTCAGAGAGTGATACAGAGCGCCGCAACAAGAGAGAGAGTGAAAAGTGACGAGAAATTAGGTTAAGTGTGGTTTATATATGAGCATCCAGAACCTTCGGTGAATGAATGAAGGAAACGGGCTGAGTTGTATGGATTATAACAGCAGCACATGTAATCGGACGAGGGAGTTGGGCCAAGAACAAGCGGGCCGAGAAACAATAATGGGAATAAAATGTAATGCAGCCCAAAATCAGAAAATCCAAGTACAATAATGGGATAAATGGGTAATTAGGTAACGGGCTGAACAGAGGAAGGGGCCTGAGGCCCAGAATCAAATAACCCAATCAATGAACTGGTATCCGAGGCTTCCGAGATCAACTGAGGTATATTTCGAGGATTGTGAATTTCAACCTCCAGGTTACGCTGAGCGTTACCTGGTTGATAATTCAATTTGAGTCATCACGAACCCGAAGGTTTAGACTCTAATAAATAATTGCATCATCCACCAATCTTCGGGACAGTGTATGTGAGTGATGTGCACAAAATATAAACCGTGCACAGTTTGTGAAAAACATACTAAATTGAAATAGGTGCAAGGTAAGAAGTACTCCTCCACGTGCCTCAAATTGGATTTCAATAATGGGCTGAAATATAAGGTCATACCCAACAAGACATAATAGTATCATCCTTATACTCAAATGCTCCATTTGTATTTAACCCTTATGGTATCTAGTGTTATCAAAATTGGCATCACCGTTAAAAAATTTAACAATACGATATAAAAAATCTCATACTTCAGTGCGCTTCTAGCGACTCACCAAGAGTTTCTAATACTATATAAAAGACTAGTTAATCCTAATGAGCCTCAAGAACCTTACAGCCTCTTTCATTAATAATAATCTTCCTAACAGTAAAAGAGGATAAAGATGGTAAGTTGGAAAGAATTTTGAATTCGGATTCTCCATAAAGAATGATGAAGATGGTAGGTTGGTTAATTGCTTATGGACGAAAGTTAACTCTCCTCATGCCTGAGAGTAGAGAGTTATGAGCAGCATTGTAGATTATCCCACTAAGGGGCAGTGGATAGAAAAAGTCGCCTCTCTCAAGCGTGGGAATAGAGAGCTGTAGGACACCTTTTGATTCTGCCGAATATGGAAAGTAAAAGATCATATGTAGCTGATTTTTTTTCTGCGGGGCTCTGCGAAGATTGGAAGTTATGGTGCTGCAGTAGCTGTCTTTCTCCTACGGGACCCTGCGGAGAATTGAGAGTTGTGGGCTACATGATGATCCTACCCATTTGTGGGGGGCAGAGGACCATATGGTGTGACAGAGGATGAGCTTGAGGCTCTTAGTGATTCCCTCCTATATGTTGGGGGTGAGTCACCTTAGTAAATGTGAAGGTTGACCATCTTCTATGAAAGATGTAGTCAATCTTTCTAGAGCATTCACAAAACGAAGGACTGCGCATAAGCCTAGTAAATAAATGCTCAAGTGACAGTATCGCGGAGTTTGCACACCTAAAGAGTTAGTATACATTTTTTTTGTAAACAAAATTTTATATATGTGTAAAAACTAAAATGTATTTACAGTTTGGGCTTTTTTTGCCCTGCCCAGTCTATGTAATGACCAGGCCCAAACCCAAAAAATGTATCTCCCTCAAGACGGTGAGTCTGCTAACAAACATCGATCGTGTTCATACTCAGAATCGATTTTCTCCAGATTTGCGAATAGCCAATGTCGACTTGTGTCTTTGATTTTCCAAACCATATCTTCAATTCTTGATTCTTTGCCTTCGAAGACTTGTCGATTTCGCGCTCCCCATATGTGATAAGTGAAAGCTGCCCAGATTGTCAGTCATGTTTTGTCGCGGACAGGAGGAGGTTTCTGCATCAGTACTTCTTCAAAGGTGTCGTTTAATTCAATATTGATCATATGTACCAATTCTCCGATTTTACTCCTGATTTCCGCCGCTACTAGGCACTGATGGAAAATGCGTTGTGTAGTTTCTTGCGTCTGTTTTCTGGATCATCAAATCTATTGCTGCAAAGGGCACAGGCAGCCAAGACTTCTTCTGCAATTATGTGGCGACGCTTCAGATTCATCATTGTGGGTAAGCCATCCTGAAATATCCTCCATAGTAAAATCGCAGCCTTCTTTGGAATTGGAGTGTTCCATACAAGTTTCATTCTAGCTGCTGTCTATTCATCATTTTCGTGTTGATTTGCAGCTTGTATGTGTATGTATGCTTGCTTCACTGTGTATCCCTTCCCTGGTTGAAATTTTTGTTGCCATATGTCTTCCTTACTTTCTTGCATTGTAATTTTGTTGATCGCCAAGTTTAGCTCATCCAGATTGTCTGTCTCCAAGTCATCTAGCTCTCTTTTCCAGTTTAAATTCCAGCACCAAGCCATCTAGTTCTACCCAACTGCCCATTTCTGCAATTGGTGCATTGCGATTAGTTGTCTTTCTGTGCAGTCTCGGAAATTTTGTTGCTAATGACCCCAATTTTGTCCAATGATCTTCCCAGAAAAGGGTGTTTTTTCCATCACCCAAAACCAATTGCCATTAATCTTGAAACCAAGCTTCTTTAAGTGTCCTTTGTAGATCAGTCCACCAACTTGATTGATTTGTAGAGACTTGTCATGTTCTTCGTGTAGAGGTGCTAGTTCTTAGCTCTTTGAGGTTACCTATCTCTAGCTTTCCCCTGTTTCCATACAGTGACCTTGCGATTTTTTTCTATAATTCTTCTTTCGGGGTTAACATTCTGACACCCAATCTTCCAATCATCGCTTTGTTAAAAGCTTCTAGCTGCCGAATTCCAAGCCCACCTGCATCTTTAGAATTTGCTAGTTTTTGCCAAGAAATCCAACTCTTAGCTTCTAAAGAGTTGTATACGTGATGAGAGGATAGTGGCCCGAGCTAAAATGAGTTTAAGACTTAGTTCACTCATGAGTTCAAGACTTAGTTCTCTCACTCACTGGGCCAGTGTTTTATTCTCAAATTCACAACTTATCAGTTCAAATCAAAAGATATTGACATTTAAGTATACGACTCTTCCTTTGCTTAAGGAAAATGCTTTTCAATTCATTTGTGGGGGATTATTGGGATAATGCCTTGAAAAGGGTTAAATGTCTTTTTGGGTTGTGATATAATTTTGGGTCTAACTTCCACTACTTGGTTAAAAAGATATTTTGTGGATTAATATCTCCAAAATATCCAGGCTCATTATACTTTGAGTTGTAATGGGAATGAGACTCTTAAGTTCTCTCCTATATACATGTGGGTCATGTCTAGGGTTTTGGATAGTGAGATTGAGATTAACCACCACAAGTATCTTCTTTGTGCATTCTCTGGAGCAAAAATTACGAGTGTCTCACTCTAACTTTCGACCACAGAGTGCACATGCATTCGTAGGTGACTGTGGTAACCTTCGGGATCGACAGGTGCATAGACAATTAGCACCATGATCGTGCCAAAATCGCTTTCAAGGCAATGTGCGCATTCACAACACAGCATGAACCGGAATTGATAAGTTTTCGATTTCAATAATTTGCAATATATTCCAACAACATGTAATCTAAATGATCACTACTAGATTTTGCATTACTAGTTGGTAATCTAAGGCCTCGTTTATTATGTTAGAACGCGTTTGATTGCGGCTATTTTAACTACCGTAATCAAATATGGCATGTTGTTTACTTTTAATTTGATTACAATCATTTTCGCCAACGCCGGTAAGAAAAATTGATTTTCGAGCAGGTTCATACAAATGTAATCCAAATGTTGTGAACACCGCAATTGAACTAGAGAAGAAGGGGGAATTGGATTTTTTGATTTATGTTGTCGGATTTCAGATCAATTGTGTTGTTGGATTGAATTTAGTTTGCTTAAATTCTGTGCTTACATTGCATTATTTGGTGAACTATGGTTCTAGTGTTTTTTTGGTAGTTGTGGGTCTAGTGTGTTAAATATCAAATACACGTGAAGGGCAAAATTGGCATTACCCATTCATTTAACTGTTCTGTCGTGCGTAATTAAATTGCAAGTAAACACCTGGTATCGTAATCAAAATCAAACGATAAAACACGTTTACTGCAAAGATATTGATACCGTTATCGATCGTAATCAAAATCACACTCGAATTTGTAAGACTGCAGTAAATGGGACCTAACATGATCTTTTTTTTGGTAAGTAAATTGTTGTATTCAATATCTCAAAAAACTGTATATATACATCAGCATATGTCCACCCTAATCGCTTCTACTTCATCATGCGTACATAAATGTTCATGGTAACAACCGGATCTCAGAGCCAATCTGTACATGAGCTTACTGTAAGAACTTTTGAGTGAGCTTGTAACCAGTACCATGCATTAAGTTTGATACTTTCAGACGTGTTTGCCGCAACTTCATTGTCGAACCTTATGCAATTTTTGTCTTGCCACAGATACCAAACCGTGGAGCTCCATATAGCTTTCCATATATCTGAGCTTTCCTTGCCTCTTACCTGTTTCAGGTGTTCGTTGAAGTGTTCCAGGGGAGATGACTTGTAGTTTAGATCAGTTCCTGTCCAGCCATATATATCTTTCCATGTAAGAACAGGTGTGGGATTGTCTCTTCATCTAGCGTACACAAACACATTTTTGAGCATCCGCTTGCAGATGTACACCACGTTTACTTAGATTATCGACTGTAGGCACAAGGTCTTGCAGCAGCTTCCACACAAGCAGCTGTATTCGTCTAGGTACCAGGTCACACTAGGATCGTTGGAGCTGTTGGGCTCTCATCTAGGGACATTTCAGAGAAGGTAGTGTATTGCCCTGACTTGTCCGCCATCCAGAACCATATGTCTCTTTCAGTCGAGGGAGATCTGCATCTTTCAACCAATGATGTTAGCAGTGCAAGACATTCAGCTTCCCAATCTCTGAGGTTCCTTCTGAAAGTGAAGGCATCTCTGCCATCATTATCCCCATCAATACTGATTTCGCTCAATCTCATGCTCTTGTTAGTGACCAGTCTGTATAAGTCCGAGAAAATAGTGGCTAGCGTGCCCTCCCTTGACCAGTTTGATCGCCAGAACAGAGTTTGAGTTCCGTCCCCCGCTTTTCTTTGCAGGTTTTCCGAGAACCAACCTGCTGATAATGTCTCATTCCAAATATCAGTCCACATCTTTGACATCTGATTGGGCATAGTAACCAGGCCCAGGTCTGCATGGATATCATTTATATCCATGTACTTTGCGCATATAGTTTGTACCCATAGATTCTCAGGTACAGTTTTCATCCTCCACACCCATTTTATCAGTAATGCAGTGTTCATTCCTTGGTGATATACGCCAAGTCCTCCTAGTTTTTTATTCATGCACATGGTTTCCCACTTCGCCCAATGTATTGGACGAGTTCTAGAGGCAAAGCTACTCCACAGAAAATATTCAGCAGCTGCTGAATTTTCTGTCACTATTTTTGGAATTTTGAACAGGGACAAGTAATATACCAGCTTGCTCACCAGTGAAGATTTTACTGGCATTAAACGGCATGCAAGATTCATATAACGTGTGTCCCATTTCACCATTTGCCTATTTTTTCTTTCAGCATAAGTATCAATCTGTCTCACATCTTTACACGGTCTGGATTATCACCTATAGGTAGTCAAAGATAGATAAACGGAATTTTCCCAGCTTCACAGTAGAGTTGCTCAGCAAACTCCTCCAACTTAGATGTTGCAACGTTTAATTCAGAAAGCTGACTTTTTGTGTAGTTTACCTTTAGGCCCGAGACTAGCTCAAATGACTGCTGGATACTTTTGATAGTATGGATATTTTCCTCCTCTCCTTCCATGACAATCAGCGTGTTATCAACATACTGAAGGTGTGAGATTTCCAATTGATTAACCTTCGCACACTTTAGTATTCCCAGATTTCTAGCTTGCTTAATCATCAGTGCAAGGCTTGCTGCCACCATAAAAAACAACGAGGGCGATAGAGAATGTCCTTGTCTAACTCCTCTGTTTAATTTGAAATCTCCTGAACTGCTTCCATTAACCAGAACAGAAGCATATGTAGAAGAGACACAACTTTTCATCCATTTCACCCATTTGTCACAAAAACCATTTTTTTTCATCATCCCATACAAGAAATCCCAGTTTAGAGTGTCAAACGCTTTAGCAAAGTCCTCTTTGACGAGTAGTAGAGGTTTCCTACTTCTTTTATAAGAATGAAGCACTTCGTTAGCAATTAGAACACCATCTAACATCTGCTTGCCCTTCAACCTTCAAGAATCCAGATTGCTCTCTATCAATGTTCCTGGCTAAAACTTTGCTGAGGCGACCAGACATTAGCTTAGCCAAAATCCTATATCCACTGGTTACCTGAGATATAGGGCGATAATGCGCAAGACTCTGTGAGTTACTTTTGGGGCGAGTGTGATCCATGTGCTAGCCAGGGCTTTTGGAATTCTGGAAATTTCATAGAATTCCTGTATGAATGCTGTAAAATCTTCCTTCATTATGTCCCAATAATGCTGTAAGAAGAAGAAATTGAAGCCATCCGGGTCCGGGCTCTTCATAGGATTTTTTTTGCTCTTCATAGGTGAACATGACCTAACCACTGCATATATCTCTTCCTCTGAAAACGGTTCAGTCAGGAAGCAATTTTCAGCTTCTGAAACTGTTTTTCAAATTTCCAGATTCAACTATGGCCTATTCCAACTGTCCTCATTATATTGATTCTAGAAATGTTGATATATTTCCTATTTCACCTAAGAGACTTCATCCAGCTATCTTCAACTTACAGACCTTGAATAGAGTTGTGTCTACGATTTTCTTTCTTTGGCATTGAAATCCTTGGTGTTTCCATCACTGTCAGTGATCCATTTGGATCTGGATTTTTGTAGAAGCAATGAAGTGCTTTTTCAAGTTTCTCTCTATTCTGGACCTTATTCATCCGCTCATCATCTGATAATAATCGCCCTTCTGCTTCAATGTCTAAAACTTCTGCCTTAGTTAGCAACTTTTTAAACTCGTGGTCAATATGGCCGAAAGTATTCTTGTTCCAATCTCGCAATTTGCTTTTAAATATTCTTAGTTTATTGTACAAAATGTATGCCTTTGTTTAAGTGATTTTGATGCTTTCCCATTCATTCTGTACAAAATCCTTGAAGCCCTTCACCTCACTCCAGTAGTTCAAGGTGTTGAAAATCTTTGACCCTCAGTTCAATGTTTCATCTTTCAACACTATAGGTCTGTGGTCTGATAGTCCGTTCGGGAGAGCAGATTGAGTAACTGACGGCCAAGTTTCTGTCCAGTTTTCAGATAGAAGAAATCCATCTATTCAGCTCGAGCTAGGCCCTCTTTTACTAATGCAGGTAAACTTATGTCTTTGCAGGAGGATATCACGTAGACCTGCAGTCTAAATAAAATGGTTAAAATCTGCCATTTCTCGTACATTTGGAGGAGCGAGGCTTCTTCTCTCATCTGCTGCTTTAACTGCATTAAAATCACCTACAACGCATATGCAGCTTGTTATACCCTCAGCAATATTGTCACAGAAGATTGAACAGACTGCAGATGTCTCACAGTTGTCTGAGGCTTTGAATGACTGGCACAACACTGAAGCTGCGAGCCCGATCATAACATCTTTGATCTGTGAGGTTCCTGTTGATCAGCTGGTCCGATTGAGAGAGATGAGTAGCCAGGGGCACATTGAAAAGTCGACTCTATTGGTGGATGAAGAGGGTAGTAACGAGGGAGTGCGGCTAGATCCTAGTGCTCCGTCGTATATTCCCAAAAGCAAGGCCTTTGTTCACGTTGCTGGGGAGGTGCAGCAAGTGATTCCATCATCTGATCATTTTGGAGCAGATAGCCCGGGGTCTGATGCACTCAAAACTCCTGAGGTCGAACGATCCACACTATCAGACGTGAAGCCACAACGGCCAAAATCCAAGAAAAGTAATGGGAAAAAATCCAAGCCAATGAAGCAGGGTCATCACAGCACTCAAATGAAGTTCCGGGGGCTGTTCCTTATGGTGTTGCTCCATCCTCCGACGACTGTCTTGAAAACTTGGGAGGTGATTACCTAGACAACTGGAACAGTGATTACATGTTCCTCTGATGAGTTCATTTTCCTCATTCGAGGTTGCTGCTATTGCTGGTTATAAGGAGGGCAATAGAATTGCTGCTAGTATGGGGAATTCTGCCCATCTGGGAGCTCATTTGTTGAGGAATAAAAGCATGAAGAAGGCACTGGATCAAGCTGCTTGAAGGATGTTGCTGCAAGTTATAGAAATTCATTCATTTTTAGCAAATAATTGTGTTCATTCTGTTTCATGTTTCATCACTGCCAGAAGTGTAAGGCGGTGTGGAAAAACTGTGTACTCTCGTTTTTTCATTCAATAAAAATGTTTTTTTGGTTAAAAAAAAGAACCCCCTCAGTTGGTACTTCATAAACAACTTTCACAATGTGTGCTTGCAGCAGCCATGAATATAGCCTTTAATCATCGATAAATCGTAGTTGGATGGTAGATCCAAGCTAGGGTTTACTGTTGGAAAAAATCGCCCATCGCGAGAGCTAGGGAACAATTCAAGTCAGAGTTTAGTGTTAACCTACATGATCTATTAAACTTGCAGATATTGTATTTGGTATATTTTCATGAAGTTTCCTGGAAACATAGGCCCAATGTTTTTTTGGAAATATCCAATTTTATTCATAATGAAAAAAAAGTAATTACATTTATCGAGTTTCAACAGAATATACTTCAAGTAACAAACTAGAATGAAAATTTCATTTTCTAGCTAATCAAATGCTGTATGTTTTTTGTTTGCCATCAAATGCTGCACGTGCCTGCACCTTTTTGAAGTACTTGCTTCAGGGCCCAATGGTGACTGCATATAGGACTTAAAAAGTCCTGAAGAATTTGAAGAGCAATGGGTGAATGTTGTAGAAAATAATAGTTTGTCCGACAATGAGTGCTTGAATGCTATGTACAAGATTCAATCTCAATGAGTTCCGACATATACGGGACACATTGCCTGCAGGCATGACCAGTAGCCAAATGGCTGAAAGTACACATTATTTCTTTAAGAGGTATGTGTCTCACATAAATTTTCTTTGGAATTTTATTACTAGGTTTAAGAGGGTATGTGAAAGACTGAAACATAATTGTAAGCATTTGGATCTTGTTGATTTGAATGAAAAGACATTGTTGAAAAAACCACTTCACATTGACGAATCTATGAGGGATATGTATGCACAAATAATATTTTTAAGTTTCAAGATGAGCTTTTTTAGTGTATTCGCTATATGGATGAAGGAATAACTGAAGAGGACAATTATATGCTATATAAAGTGACACGTATTCAAGAGTTTGAGGGTAGAGTGTGAGAAGTTGATGTTGATAAGTTAACGCACAAAATCACGTGCAGTTGTAGAAAGTTTGAATGCGAATGAATTTTTATCGACATGTTTTGGCTTATTTATTCCAAAGAAACATTTATGAGTTGTTGAAGATGGAATTGAATTGATTGAACAACTTTTTCTTGTTCCAGCAACACCTGACAATGTGAATGCTATCCAAACCAATGTTCCTTCTCAATATTTGAAAGAACCACACCAAGTTAGGGCAAATGATAGTGGTAAAAGGCTTAAGAGCGAGTTTGAGAAGTCCATAATAAATGTAGAAGGTGTCATGCTTGTGGATCAACATGGCACGATAAACGAAAGTATCCAACACTAGTCGATATATAAGTACCAAAACTTTATTTTGTATTACTTTTGCTCGAGTATCGTGGACGTGGATTACATATTGAATTATTCACAATTTTGTGTTGTAGGCCGTTGACATCTACTATGATGGATTGTGAGGATAATGATTCTCCCATGCCTTCATGTAGTTGATGTACACAGAGAAGCAACTCGAGCATTGATTTTATTTTCTGTTGAAGGGAGTTGCTGCAGATTTTATGTGTTCAAGCAAACGGGGTGTTTTGTCTATGTACACTCCAGCATTCATTTTATGATTTGCACCAAACTGGATGTTTTGACTTTGTTTGCTGCACATTTTGTGTTGGAGCAATATGATGTAGATTTTAGTGTTTCAAATTTTAGTTGTGCGTTTTTATGTTTGGAGGCAGGCTCTTAATTTATGTTTTTATGTTTTTTTTGGTAATTTAAATTTTTATTATAACCGAATTGAAAATCAATTTACATATATACATGGTTAGGCTCTATTTGAGGCCCAACGCGCGTTTCCTATCCTTCTGTTCACAGCCCCCAGAATACTTGTTGGAGTAATTGGCGGATCTTCCAAGGCGGCGGATTTTTATGTTTTCATGTTGATACGTTTGGAAGCATATCTAGTTTTGGAGCTTGAGGAGTTTTCTTAATATGTTTTAAACCGCGGGCCAAAAATGTGGCCAGTATATTTGGCAATTTTATTAAATATAAATAAAAGAATTTGATTATTTAATTTCAGATCGTTAGACCAAAATCAATTATCTATTAAAAGAATTAGGGACAAACAAATGATAACAAGGAACTATAAGTTTTTGGTCTAAAAGAGGTACATTATCATAAGTAATATAGAACGATGAAATGTTGCAGTGTTAGATGAAATATGAGACTGATGTACTGACACATCAATAAGTGTTGTAAAAGTGATGTCAAGAAATAGTGTCATGTATTATTTTCCTTATATATGTGATATAAGTATAACCATTGATAATCTACTTCTATACGAAGCAGGCTTGCCTCTTGGGCCAGCCACTCTCAGTCAGCACAGCTTCAAATGGGTCAGCGAGACATGTCTACAAAAGAACATGGACTAGGATATGAGCAAGATCCATATCTAAAAAGGATGGTTTGATTAGAATTACTATTTTGACCTTCGAGAAGTAGGTCGGCTAGGTTGCTCAGGCACCGTCTAAGCGCTTGTATGTTGCCCTGCGCCTTGCCCGAATTACCGCTTAGGCCACTTAAAAGCCGGCTTAGGTGCTGAACGAGCCCAGACCACCTAGGATCTGCCTAGCACTTTCTCGAACATTGATTTTGACTACGTATTACATGTGGTTAAAGCCACTACTTAACATTTGGATTCAGGATTCTCCATCAACATTAAGGTCAGCCTTACCCCCTACATTGTTATCTCTAATTCATAACATGATAAAGAATAAGAGTTGTTGACCAGTCAACAAATTCAAAAATACTACATACATAAAAAGAATAAGAGACTGCACAACTACTGGTTCAAACAGAGTTACAGTCGGAGGTCTCTGGAACGATGTGGGTATTAATAGATGGTATTGGATATGAGCTCAGAGTACTGGAAGTGGGAGAAGAAAGGTTTGTAGTAGATGAGATTCCTATTTGGGATGGAGATGAAGAAAGGAGTGATTCCTTTTAGGATGATGAAGATTTGTCAGCTTTCTTGGGGCTAGAGGGGAAGGGAGAATGGTCGGAGGAAGGGGAATGTGTACTGGTCATAAATTGGATGTGGAAATTAAGGAGAAGATCAGGGGTAAAGGTAAGAAGAAAAATGGCTCGGCAAAGAGAAAAAGAAGAAAAGCAGAGAATTGTTGGAGAAATGCTGTGTGTACTACACAAACCCAATTTCTAGACCGAATTGGGGTGAAAGTACAAAAATACCCCTGGCCTAAACGTTGTTGCTGTGCTAGGGGGACAATTTAGTCATTTCACATATTTTCAATTTAAAAATTCGATTTCCTTGTAGCATAACTCTAAAAGAGAAAAGATAGCCCAACAGAAGAAAAGGTGAGGAAAATGAAGCAGACTAGGCAGAAAAAACAAAATTATAAAGCCCGAGCCGACTGGCAGGAGGCCATGAACTCAGTTGCCAAGAAGATATTGGGAAGAATGTAGAATTTGAGCAGGCCATTATATCTGTTACGGAAACTAATAGTGCGATTTCAAATAATACAAGGTTGAGGAATGATATCCAATCCATTGTGGAGGTAGGGAAAGCTTTGGGGGTCCAACACCCGGTGGGAGAGGGAGAGATGGTTGAAATAATTGCAGACCAGAGACAATCTAAGAGGAAATCGCAATAATCAAGGTCAAAGTACGGAGGAAGAGGAAATTTGAACGATGCAGATTCTCACTCCGAATAGTCGAGGAATAGGAGGGGTAGGAAGAAGGTGGAAGATTAGGAGAGTCCTACAGAAACAGAATTCTGATTTTGTAAGTTTGTAGGAAACCAAACCTGAAAGTATTGATTTGAGGATGGTAAAGAGTTTGTTGTACGAGGATGAGGTGGACTGGGCTTATGTTGGTTCACAGGGCCCTGCAGGGGGTTTGCTATGTATATGAATTGAACTGTGGGGAGAGGCCTGGAGTACTCGGGGTAACAAGGTATTGGTTTGAGGATACGACAGCAAGTGTTATGATGAATATATATGGACCAGCAGATCTGGACGGAAAGAAAGAACAATGGAAGTCAATAAAACGGTACTATGGGGGAAAAGAGGATTTAAAATGGTGCTTAGTGGGGGATTTCAATGCGGTGTTAAGGTCTGATAAGAGGAAAGGGCAGGGGAGGACATCAGATCCTAATGAAATTGCTTCTTTCAATGAGTTTATTCAGGATATGGAGTTGCTGGATTTATCAAGTACACTTGGTACTTGATTTCTCTAAAGGTTATGAGTAGGTTGGATCGTTTTCTCATTAATCAGCATTGGTTGACCAATAAGACATGGGTACAGACATGCTTGGATAGGGATGGTTCAGACCATTTCCCTGTAAAGGGTACTGCTAATCTGGATTAGGGACCCAAACCTATAAGGGTTAAGAACAGCTGGTTGGACCGAGAGGATTATAATGAATTAGCGGAGTTCTCATGGCAAAACTCAACAGCACAAGGATACCAAGGCTTTATTCTGAAGGAGAAGGTAAAATTACTACGAAAGGAGATAAAGCAGTAGGCAAGTGGACCGGGAGATAGAGATAAACAAAAAGAACTCAAGGACAAAAAGGCAAAACTGGAAATTCAATCTGAGACACAAATTATGTCACTCTCATTAATTCTGTTCTTTCAGCATTGTCATGCTACTACTTCCTATATCTTAAGGCCCCTTGGATCGTTATAAACCTTATAGAAATGATACAGCATGGTTTCTTCTGGGGGAACATCAGGATCACAGGAAAATATGTTGGATTGCATGGGAAAAAGGAATGAAACCTAAGGAGAAAGGAGGTCTTGGAGTTAAAAATGTAGGAATATTTAATAGGGCGATGTTAGGGAAGTGGTGAGTGAGATTAGTGGATGGTAAGGAAGATTTATGGAAAGATGTTTTGAGGTCTACGTACACGGGGAGCAAGGAGAGCTGAGCGTAGGTAAACTGAGAGAATTTAGGGACCATACAGGAGTGAGGAGAGGAAGAAGGGGCAGGAGAAGAGATGAGGGGTCTGAATCTTTGTGGTGGAAGGATGTAAAAAATATATTAAGAAAAGAATGGTTTCAAAATTTGTGGGCACACAGAGTGGGTGATGGACAGAATATTTTGTTTTGGGAAGATTCGGGGGTGGGGAGTGAGCGTCTAGCTATGAAATTCCCACGTTTATATACCAAGACTGCACGGAGGAGGATAACCATAGCGGAGCAAGGTAGTCGGAGTGAGGGAGTCTGACGATGGAGTTGGAATTTGAAAAGGGAATTGAACCCTTTGGAGCAGGAGGATTTTAACAACATAACTATTCTTATTTCTCAAGTTACTTTGCAGGTGAATGTAAGCGATGCTTGGTGTTTATCAGCAGGAAGAGAAAAAACATACTCAGTGAAGCAGAGCTATCGAACTATGATGCAGAATACAAAAAACTCACTGACAGAAGACAACATGCAGAATATCAAGCACATATGGAACAATTTTCTTCCTAGCAAGGTATCAATACATTTATGGAGGCTCCTACAGGACAGATTACCAACGAAAAGAAATCTAAAAAGGAGGAAAATCATAGATGAGCAACAGCTTATTTCGTGCGATTTGTGTGAAGTGCAAGAAGAAGATGCAACACATATTTTCTACAAATGTCAATTCGGGAATGAAATTTGGAAACAAGTTTGGAATTGGTTGGGGATACCTCAAAATCTTGATTTGAGAGAACACCTTTGCCCAACTGTCCAGCAACACCTCAATGGATGCCCATCTGAAATCGCCCCGGGTGTTTGGTTTCCAGTTTGGGCAGCGACAGTAGGGGCCATTTGGAAGACACGAAATGGCGGATTTTCGAAGCACAGAAGGATACCTGCAAACAGACATTTGAGAGAATTCAGCAGCAATTATGGAGTTGGTACCTAGGTAGCACAGGTGCGGGTGCGGGTGCGGATACGATATGTATCCGATACGGGCGCGAGATTTTATGAAAAATATAGGATATGGGTGCGGGGCCATATATGTAAATATTAAAAATATAAGTACTAAATAGTAAATATAAAAAAATTTATAAAAAGAAATATAATATAACAACACAAAAAAATATATAAAATAAATAAATATTTATATAATGTCACAACCTCACCGCCTCCTCCAATTGATACTGAGACGGCCACTCCACCAATTTTTTTTTGGTAAGTAATAGTTTTATTCACTTTTGTATATTCGCGTATACAGTTTTGGGCTTCTGCCCCCTTCCTCATTTGGGCTTACATCATAAATCGCAATTTCTTGGCCCATCTCTAGCATGCCTTAGCACTTG
>JAOYMZ010035623.1:5540-15927 GCA_025802335.1 Pinguicula primuliflora | reverse complement strand
AAGGACCATCAGTTACAGAAGTCTTATCCTTATAAAACTGTACCAATCACTATATCTATAACATATATCTATAACATACAGACTGTTTTGGTTGAATAATTTGGTGTAAAGTGAGCAACAAAAGGGAACTAAACCGCAATGGCAGTATCATTTGCTTTTTTTTTATCGCTAATTATCAGTCATCTCACATCTGCTTATTAAGTGACTCATATAATAGTTAACTGGTGAGTTGAATATCTTTTAATGTGTAAATACAGAGTTCGACTATCCAAAACAAAGTGACTAATCTAACTCAACCGTTAGATTATCCCAGATTAGAATTGATCACAATAAATAATTATTGAACATAACAATATTGGGCTCCTGAAAATTTATCATCATGTATTTACATATATGTAAAAAAAAATATCATGATAGTGCAGCTCTTGTCTCTTGGACGGCATAGTAACATTCCTCTTTTGTCAATTTTTTTTGCTAAGTGTGACTTACCTCTCTACCGTGGTTTACAGGTTATTGAGGTATGACATTGAGTTTATTCCCATACATTATCAAAAAAATTAAACTTCCACATCTTCCTGGAAAAATCTATACCACAAGAAAAATTGGGGGCAAGAAACACAAGAATTCAAGATGACAAAAGTTGATTGGATGAGCATTAAGTGTTTGTCACCATTTAAACCAATGACATGCTGTCATGTGTTGTTCTTTTGCCTCTATTTTCAATTTTTGTTGTGATATATCAAACTCTATTTTCCTGGATCACCAATTATTTAATTATTTATTTGTAATAGGTAAATATAATGAATACTCACTCTTTCCATTTTTCAAGAATGACATTACTATACTTAATGAAATTAAAATTCATTATTGATTTTAGAATTCCCATATCTGAATGATTTTTGATCACAAATTTTGGTTTTAGTATTTTCGTCATAAAAAAATTATAATTTTATAAACGTGTGTTTAAAATTCAGACGCATTAACTAAAGCTAAATAGTATATTCCACGCCCATAGTACACCACAAATGCACTGGCAACATATGATTAGTGATTATGGACGAGTTGGGTTTAGATTTAGGTCGATAGTGTATTTATGGTCCATTATATCAATCATAGTTTAGATCGTCAAAATTAAAACTTTGGATTTGCTTCCGTAATAATCTTGATACTAGGATTCCAAAATCCAGCTTATAAGTTGACGGTAAAATTTTCCGCTTAGGGAAGATTTGTCATTTCAATAATATACTCACAATTAATATGAAAATAGCCAGTCATAACAATTATCACCCCACTTAAAAAGGCTGGACAAAGCGTTGTATCATTAGTTGAGAGTTTTGACCCTTACGATTTGGTTATCCATTCAGGTTGCCGTCACAGGCAATATCGTGCAGTATATCATTTTTTGTTACAATTATCCATCCAAACCAGCATAGAGAACAATGTCATTACAAAGTGAACAGGTTGTAGGGAAAATTATCCATCCGTCATAGGGAAAGCTGTTTCCATTCCTCGCACAAGAACAGCATCAGTAATCAAATCCTACACCCTGCTGTTTGTAGGGAAAATGATTAGAAAGGGAAAGGAAACAGGTTGTAAACATGAATTGAAGGCTCATCAAACGGAATTGACTTGTCGCTTAATGGAGAATTAGCCGACAATTAGACATCAAATGATACTTTCTTAAAAATAGAGACATTGGCAAGAAAAGCTTGGTTCTTTTGTCGCATCTATGACAAGTCCAATCAAAATATTGACGGATATAAAAGGGGATGGACCCCAAGACTCCCCATGAAAGTAAATATTAAAAATTTGACACGATGAAATGTCATGAACCTGAGACTAAAAATCTGATTCTCCATCAAAAAAGTCAAAAAAAATAGCAATGAATTGTTTAACCTAAAAGTATAAAGATACATGAAATATTAAGTTACGGAATTTGTTTGATTAACCAAAAAAATTAAGGATTTTTTTTAAAACATTAAGTAGTTTACTTAATGTTTTATATAAAATTAAGTAAGCGATCGTTTTGTACCATAAGATATTAAAAAAACGACATCGTCTTGTGTCAGTTATTTAATTTTGTGTAACATTCCTCTTTTTTTTGCAAAATTTTATAAAAAGAGTTTATAATCCTAGCATTTTTCGCATAGCAGTGTTACGTAGGGCTGTAAACGAACCGAACTCTAATGAATAGGCAATGTTCAAGCTCTGTTTGTTAAGTTTAACGAACGAACCGAGCTTGTTTGTTAAGCTTAACGAATAAAACTTCGTGTTTGAGCTCTGTTTGTTAAGGTTCATGAACTGTTCACAAACAGTTTGCGAACAAGCACGCGAACGGGATGGTTTACGTTCGTTCATGTTCGACTCATTTATGTGTTCGTTTACATGTTCGAGATGGTTTGTTCTACATTAATGAGTAATGAAAATAATGAAAAGTAATGATTGATTGATACTTTCACCATCATTTAACGTTTCATTCAAATAAAAACAATCATATTGATAGGTAAATAAATTTGTATGTATGAATACATTGCAATCACTTTAAACAGAAATCAATGTAGCCGCTCTGGGTTGTTTGATGGTATCAAGCATAATCAAAATCAATTTAAAATTTTAAGCCCCTAACGAGATGTTCTTATATCTCATCATATACAAAAATAAAATTATCATACCAAAAACGTTGTTTAACGTACCAAGATCGAACGAACAAATCCATGTTCGATCTTTGTTTGTTAAGTTTAACGAACGAACTAAGCTTGTTTGTTAAGTTTAACGAACAGAGTATCGTGTTTGAGTTCTGTTCGTTAAGGTTTGCGAATCGAACAAACAAACTTTAAACGAGTCGAATTCAAGCTTGTTCACGAACGACTTTATTCGTTTATAGCCCTAGTGCTACTAGGTAGGTACATAAAATTTTTAAAAAATATATATATTTTTGGTAACTTCCATCAATGAAATCAGGATCCGTCATTGATTTCGGACTCATTCGTATCAAGGCAATTTCGGAATAAATTTTGATTTCGCCAGTTTCACCGGTAATTAAAATAAAACCCTACAAATATAGGTTTAAAAAGCAAAAACCTAAGCCTCAGCTAAATAGTAATTTTCGATCGTCGAAATGAAAATATGTGACCAGTACCAAAATCATCTCGACAAGAAAATCCTAAAATAATATCGGATTTTGATATCGATGATGGAAAGTCGTCGTAAAAGTACACATTTTTTTATATATATCGGAAGCTTTCAAACTGAAAGCAAAGTAGCAAAAACGCGTTACAAAGAAAAGTAGCAAACGGAAGTAAAGTAGCAAAACAAAGGCATCTTCAGGTGGTTGGAAGACAAAAATCGTGGCATTTGGTGAGACATCAGAGGGACTTGTCTGATCGAGCCAGTAGTGGTCTCCTAGATAAGTGAAATGCATCTGCATTGTTCCAGCAATCTGAGTTTCTGTCCTGAGGTTCCCCCAGTCTCAGCATTGACGATCAGTTCTCGTGGCAATACCTCAGGTAGAGATAGAGCATGCTGTAGACTGCTGTCTGTGAAGTAAGTCATTTCATTGTTGTGACCTTCGATGCCCTTCTTAGCTAGGAGGTCCGCGTAGTGTAAATTAGCTCGGCCCCAATAACAGAGATATATATCAGCCTGGACTAGCAGCAATTGGATTCGCCGAATCAATGACAAATTAGGTATGTCAACCGTATGCTCGAGCCCCCCTGATGTCCCTCGTTTGCAGTCTGATGCGAGCAGAACACCCCAGATGCCCAGATGTTTGATCAGCATTATGCCATTTAGAATGCCCCAGAGCTTTGCTGTCATGCTGGAGCAAGTTCCCAGTCCGCTTGAGAATCCGATGATCCAATGTCCTTGGCGATCCGTGAGAACACCTCCACATCCTGCCCTGCTGTTATATTGACATGCGGCCCCATCCACCTGCATGACATTACCTGCCTGTATGTGCTGCAAATCTTGTAATTTAGGAACACTATCAGCTGCAGCGGATTTTTTTAGTACGAGAGCAGCCTGTTATGTAAAAAAGTGGGATGTTTCGGTGGCTATAGCCCTTATTTGATTGCAAAGTTCTGGTCCAGCAATTTTGTGTCCCTGGAAGATTTCAGAATTCCTTGATTTCCAAATCTGAAAACATGAAATAGCAAATAACACCTGCCACTCATGCGAAAGATTAGTATCGAATAAATTATATAACAACAAAGTTTGATGGGAGCTATGCCCGTAGAAAAGGCTGGGAAGGTGGGATAACCCATTCCATATCCTCGTACTACGGGCACAGTCCTGCAGGCAGTGTAAAGAAGTTTCGGGGAGAGAGCAAATGTGGCAACAATTATTTGAAGCCAGACCTCTGCGATGCCTTTCCCAGTTCGTCCATACAACGTTGTGAAGGAGCTTCCAGAGGAACATCTTGACATTCTCAGGGAGTTTTAGAGACCATACCTTAGCCCATATAAGATTCTCCGACGGGAGCAATTGATGTTGTAGGAGTACAATGGCCGATGCACAGGTGAACAGACCAGAGGCAGAATGAGGCCATGTTAAACGATCTGCTCCAGCCTCAATAGATGGGGGGATTACTTAAACTAGTTTTGTGATCAACTCCTTTGGAATCAAGATCCGAATTCTGTTGAGATCCCATTGTCCAGTAGTGGTCAACATACAGCTAACTATTAGCTAAAGCTGCTCAGATGTGGGGCACTGTAGGGCATAGTTCACTAGAGGAGCTTCGAATGGATACCAAACATCCAACCAGAATTTGGCATTGTTTCCGTCACCAAGGACCCACCGTGTTTTAGCGTGGATGAAGTCCCTGTACTTAGCAATGTGTTTCCATAATATGGATCCAAAACTAGTGGATACCTGAGCAGGGACGCTGCTCCCGGAGAGATTGTATTTCGTAGAAAATATAGCTATCCAGAGCTTGTATGATCCAGTGAATAGCTTGAAAGCTACTTAATGAGCAAGGTGCAGTTAACGTCCTGAAAACGACTTAGGCACAACCCTCCCCGCCTTTTGGCTGAGCAAACAATATCCCATCTTACAAGAGATCTTTGTCGTTGAGACCCAGAATCCCCCCAAAGGAAAGAACGGGAGGCTTTGTCCATTTCCTTGACCAGTGCCACGGGCAGGGGTGCGGATTGCATCTTATGTAGAGGTAAGGCACTAAGAACAGATTTGCACAGCACCACCCCTGAGAGAGAGATTCTTTTGGGGTTCCACATTCGGGTACAACATTGAATCTTGGATAGGCTCCTCCCATGAGTGCCATTGGTAGTGCGACCGTGTATGATCGGTACGCCCAGGTATGTGCCCAAGTCGTTTACCCGCCGTATCTCCAGTACACCCTCAATGCTAGCATTGAGCGTATCTTCCACCAACGTTGGTGTCCAAAACACAAATTTTGTGTGGTTGATGGTCTGGCCAGACACAATTGCGAATGTGTCAAGTACTCCGTTAACAGCCCGTGCTTACGTTACTGATGCTTCTGCAGATAAGAGTAAATCATCAGCAAATAACAAATGAGATAGAGGAAACTTACGTTGTCCAAATAGAAGCGATTTCCATGGCTGCATTGATAAGTTGTGAAAGTCTCTCCATGCCCAATACGAAGAGGTAAGGGGAGATAGGGTCGCCTTGGCGTACTCCTCCGCCCAGTTGGAACGTCTGCCCCCGTTTCACATCCCACTTACGTGTGGCTGGAATCCAACGATGACATGATGATAGAGATCAGGAGATTGGGGAAGCCAGCGTCCACGAGCGTATCATGAAATTGTCGATATGTTTATGTACACAAATTTTCGATATGTTTATTTGTGGTATGATATTGAATTTGAAATAAGAGTCTTAATTTGCAATAATAATTCTCAATAAGCCCTTCCCCGCAAATAATTCCCAATTTGATTTGTCGTTTACTTTAAAAAGAATTTGTTAAAAAAAAAAAGAATTTGTTATTTGGTTCTAAGGATCCCTATAAAATGCGCAGTATTGTTTCACATCAAATTTCCTCCAAACCACCCAAAAGACCTTCGAATTCCCTTTTTGGCCCCTTTCGATCAAAAAAATGACAATCCCCATCAAACACGAAGAGGAATCCAAACAAACTCATTCCCTCCTTTTCGACGCAAAGATCCTTCAGCACCAGCTCACCATACCGGCCGCATTCCTATGGCCGGATCACGAGCGGCCGCACGAGAACTCGCCGCCGGAGCTCGAAGTACCTCTCGTCGACCTCGCCGGATTCCTCTCCGGGAACCCCGTTGACGCCGCACGAGCATCCCGGCTCGTCCGCGACGCGTGCAGGAAACACGGGTTCTTCCTGGTCGCGAATCACGGCATCGGCGGGGATCTGATCCGGGAAGCGCATCGCTGCATGGATTATTTCTTTGATCGGCCGCTCGATGAGAAACAGAGGGCCATGAGGAAACAGGGAGAGCTGTGTGGATATGCGAGTAGCTTCACGGGGAGATTCTCGTCAAAGCTGCCGTGGAAGGAAACGCTGTCGTTTCAGTATTCAGCCCAAGAGGGCAGGGACACCATTGTGGAAGAATACTTCCAACAGAAGTTGGGACAAGATTTCGAGCATTTGGGGTAGGAATAATTTGAAAATTTTATATACTGCACCATACCAATTTTGGCGTATGTGGTCTAAAAAAAGAACTTTTTTATCCCAAAAATGGTTTTAGATTTTGATTTGGAATGATTGGGAAAACTTTGGCTCAAAGATTTTGTATTTTAAAACTATAATAAATGGGCGGAAAACCTGTCACCCATTTATTATATAGATTAAGGTGAAATTAGTGGAATCAAAACTCGGAACCAATTTCGAATCTCTGAGCACGTGGATTCCGGGGCCATCTCGAAAGAAATTTATAATCGATCTTACATTTTCATTTTGAAAATTGAAAATATAGGGAAGGTAAATTTTGGGTTTAATTAGTGTAGTATAGTAGAAAAATAAGTCATAAATTTTAATTTTAAGCGGGTTGCAATGTATGATTCAATTTTATGTTTACTTTTTTTCAATGGTGCTGTCTCTGACCAATTCCCAGTAAAGTGTACCAAGACTATTGCAAGGCGATGAGCCAACTCTCCCTCGGAATCATGGAGATCTTGGGCATGAGCCTGGGTTTGAGCCAAGAGCAATTCAAGAACTTCTTCCAAGAAAACGAGTCCATAATGAGACTCAACTACTATCCGCCGTGCCAGAGACCGGAGCAGACACTCGGTACCGGACCACATTGTGATCCTACATCACTCACCATCCTTCACCAGGACACAGTGGGGGGACTGCAAGTATTCGTCGACGAAGAATGGAGATCGATTCGGCCGAATCTCGATGCATTCGTCGTAAACATAGGCGACACATTCATGGTATGATTGGATTCGGTTTGATTCCATATACTTTGTTGAGGATTAGCTGAATTTATGGTCCCCTTTGATTCCATATACTTTGTTTTGATCTCCAGGCACTGTCAAATGGTATCTACAAAAGCTGTCTTCACCGGGCAGTGGTGAACAAGGAGTGTCCGAGGAAATCCTTGGCTTTCTTTCTCTGTCCAAATAAGGATAAGGTAGTGAGCCCACCATCAGAATTGGTGGATGACAGCAATCCAAGAAAATATCCAGACTTCAAATGGCCAGATTTCCTGTGTTTTACACAGAAGCATTACAGAGCTGACATGAATACTCTGGAAAATTTCTCAAACTGGATACAGAGAGAGCAGCAAACAGAGGAAACTTATTGACTGAATGGATCCAGCTACATTTTGTCCTAGTGAAGAAGGGAAGAAAAAAAAAGATGCATGAGTTAGTATGAGATAGGTAAGGGGCTAGAGCGGGGTAGTTCTTTAATTTCATATGAGATATTATAGACATAAAATGATATATAAGCAGTATATGCGGTTTCGTGTGTGCTCATATCGTAATAAATGTCAGAGATCAGTGAAGGATTCCTTCTAATGACATACTGGTTCATAGGAATCACGGCCAATGCAAAAGAAGAGTTGAGATTATGTTATGAAATCAAGCCACTTTCATTTCCATCTTCATCTCATTATTTAATACCATCAGTACACTCCGTATGTCCTTCATCAGTATCTCGGGTGATCCATTCACTGAGAATTCATGCACGACGCCATCAACTTCAATCATGCTGGATCCGGGCACTGACTTCAACACCTCCTGGCCTTTCATCAAATACCTAATTTTCTTCCGGTCATCAAATCTCTCAGATTTTGCATACAAATCACACAAAGTGACGTAGAAAGCATGGTTGTGAGGTTCCAAGTCAATTAAGTGCTGAGCTACTTTTTCTCCTAATTCGAAATTTCTGTGCTGCTGGCATGCTCCAAGTAATGCACCCCAAACAAAAACATCTGGCTTCATTGGCATACTTCTGATAAGCTTTTCTGCCTCCGTGAATAGTCCGGCTCGACCAAATATGTCTATCATACAAGCATAATGCTGGAGTTGTGGTTCAATATGATGAACTTGCGTCATAATTTCAAAATACCAACAGCCTTTCTCCACAAGACCCGAGTGAGCACATGCGGACAACAAGCTTACAAATGTTACAGCATTCGGCCTCGCGCCAGCTCTCTCCATCTCTGTGAAAAGCTGAAAAGCCTTAATACCATACCCATGAAGTGAAAATGCTGAAATCATGGCTGTCCATGCCAAAACATCCTTATCCGGCATCCCCTTGAACACTTCAAATGCCCTGCCAACACAACCGCATTTGCCATACATGTCCACCAAAGCAGTCCCCATCACCAAATCACAATCCATCCCACTTCGCTCTAAATAACCATGCACCCATCTTCCTTGATCAATGGCACCAAGAGAAGCACACGCGGAAATTGCACTCGTCACAGTTACTTTATCTGGTCTCACCACATTCTTTTCATCTCTAGAAATTTGCATTTCGTGAAAGAACTCTAACGCATCCTTCGCCCTGCCCCCTTGGACTAAACCAGTAATAATGGAATTCCAGGTAATAATATTTTTCCTCTCATTCATCGCGCTGAAAAATTCCAACGCTGCATCGATCTCTCCAATTCTCAAACACCCCATGATAATTGAATTCCATGAAACCACATCCTTATTTGGCATTTCATCAAACACCCTCCTTGCATCTCCCAGCATCCCACACTCACAGTACAAATTTATCAATCCATTCTGCACGAAAACATCATCCTTGTGTCCAAACTTCACAGCATGGCCGTGGATGCTCTGTCCCACCAGCCCATCAAATCTCGTCCAGCATTCCTTCAGCACAAAAGGAAGTGTTATACAATCAGGTACCAGACCACTACCCAACATCTGTTTGTACAAAATTAAGGAATCACGAGATGAGGGGTTGTCAATTCTGTTCGCATTTGCTCTTATCAAGGCATTGAACACGAAAAGGGTCCGGTTTGGGATGCGTTTAAAAATTTTGTTGGCATAAGTGAGGGAAAGTAGCGACTTGGAAACGGTTCAAAGGTAAAAGAAGAGACGAGAGATGAGGAAAGATCGATCACACGGGGATAAATTCGGTGATATAATGACTAGAGAATAGATTTGATCAAGCTGCCGGATGCTCTTGCAGTTGTGGATCAAGCGGGTAATGATGTTCTTCAGACTTCCATGTTCATGTTCAATCATTGGACTACGGGGGTGTCAAGTTCTTGTGTAGCTTATATAAAAGAGAAACCATCGGGACCGAATTATAAACTGAATGTGTGCAAAAAGATAAAATCACGGGACTGCGTTGCTCGGTCTTGTCCATCGGTCTTGTCCATTTTTTAAATTTGTTACTGCTGGATTTAGGGACTTGCGCCCGGACTTGGCAAGACCGAGATAACCGTATCCCGTCTTTGGGAAGACCAGACATCATTAACCATACTAATCTTCGCCATTAACACGTCCTGGCTTTGGAATGTCCGAGATGTTTACATTTTGGCGAGAAAACTTTGCAATGAACTCATTGCGATATTGGGATGTTCGGAATGTTTATATTTTGGCGGGAAATGGATCCCGTCTTTGGGAAGTCTAGGACTAGGCACAAACCCGATTTTCGAGCGTTCTAGATTTGTCTTGTAAAATAAAGAACAATTTTAACATTCTAATACTACCACAAAATAAATAAATATTATTGTAGTCCAATTTCCCAGCAAAATAGTAAGTTCAAGTGGTGTCTGTTTTAAGTTTTCTTATCAATATACACTTTAATATGCTTTTATTTGTTAGTTAAATAATCATTTTTTAATCTTAATTTATTTCTGTATTAGAAAATGAGCAATTATTAAGGTTTTGGACTCTACGCTGGTAGTGGTTCGTCTGAACAGTGGAATTTAAATTTCTCACCCATTCAGGACGATGATCAACACCAAATGAG
>JAOYMZ010035612.1:0-15928 GCA_025802335.1 Pinguicula primuliflora | reverse complement strand
ATTGAAAAAAATTTAAAAATATTTTAATTTATAGATTTTTTAATTCTTATCGGTACAGGTACCAGTTTTTAAGGGACCGGTACCAACCGTGGGTATTGCTACCGGTGCCCGATCGGTACCGGTCGGACCGGTACCGGCGGTATTTTTTGGACAACCCTGGCTGTAGCCAGTAAAAAATCAACCTTTAAATGTGAGTGTTGTTTGGTTCTTCTATGCCACAAAAATGTGTAATACTAGGTGTACAAATTTTGTTTATACAATCTAATACTAATTATTGGATTAAATCTAATCTCATTTTTGAATTATCAACACAACAATTCAATTGGTGTTATTAGTTTGTACACCTAGCATTTTTGCGCAAGAATTTTCATCAAAAAAGTTATGTGGCACCTAAAATGCACATCTCGCCACATAAGCATTGCCACATCAGCATGCATAATAATATCTTAAATCCAATTAAAACTTAAACCTCCCATACAGCAAGTTTTTTCTACTTTGTAGTGAATTCCGATTTCTGCTTCTTCAATGCTCATGATTTTCCTTCGTTCCAGTCGCCCCTTCCTTACCTATTGTGGAGTTCTATATATTTTGGACTCCAAATATTGGTATATTGTTATGCTTGAATATTTATCTTTGTGTTTTCTTTCAATTGCAGGTGTGGTTGGTCGATTGTTGAATATATATATTTGCAGTCAGATTTATGTTCTTGGTTGTTGAGCGGTGAATTGAGGAGGGCTCGTGATCTCAATGTCTCATTGATGTGGATTTCATTGTTAATATAGTTAAGTGATGTGGGTTTCATTGTTAATGTTATGGGTATATTTGATTAACTCTCATTATGAACAATTTATTGGTTATGGTTATTTCTCATTATTAATTGACATGGGTTACGTCAAAGAGGGGTGGCCTAGTGGTTGTAGAGTAACAATTGCACTCACAAGTCACGGGTTCAAATCCTCTCAACAACATTACCTATCAAAAAGAAAAATTGACACGGGTTACATTATTCAGGTTATACTTAGTGTTAGTGTTAGTTGTTTTATTTGCATGTGAACCACATTGTTAAGATATAAAGAAAAGTTGTTAAGATATAAAGAAAAGTTTTATGGATATTAGTGTTGTTATGGTTATACTTAGTGATAGTGGTGTTCTGGTTATACTATTGTTAATGTTGCGCTGTCTTTCGGTTAATGTTATTTTATTGTGTTGTTGAGTGTTTATACTATTGCTTCATCAGTGAGAATGAATTTGGATTTCGGTAAGGTTTTGGAGGATGATCAGGTATTTGAGGAAAAAGTAGTTTGGGAAGACAAAATAGAAACAGATTTGGAGGACCCGAGGATATGGATTAGTTTTGAGTCTAAAGATCTAGCGCATAATTTTTACAAAAATTTTGCACGGAAGAAAATATTTTGTATGAGGGTGAAAAAAAGGAGGGTAGTGGGAGATGTTACGTAATATATGGTTGCAATCGAAGTGGAATTGTGCATAGAACATGTTTAGATCCAACAGAAGAGCAACTCACAACCAAAATAGATTGTCAGACATCTATTGATGTAATGTCATATTCTGAAAATCCTAACCATTGGGTGTTGTATAGATGTGAGCTTGAATATAACCTTGAGTTGGATGTGGGTAAATTAAAATTTCTAAAGTGCAATCGATAGATCCCCAATAAACATGAAAATGACTCTTGAGTTGAAACATGAAGTAGGTATAAAAATATCAAAGACCATTAGTGCTTGTATAATTCCAGTAGGGGTATTGAGAATCTCACATAGATAGAAAGAGATGCAAAGAATCATTTGGATAAAGTAAAGAGAACAGAGCTGCAACATGTGGATGCCCAAGCCATGATACATTACTACAATGATGGTGTCGGACTCGTTCTTAAAATTCGTGAATGCGGGAACCGCACTCTCCATGAATCGTTGAACAAGTCGGAGTATTCGGTGGGTGGTTCATCAACGTCTTCATCGCCTTCATCGGAGTTCTCATTTTCGTCATTCTCCTCCTCAGCGTCCTCTTCGTCAACTTCGTCGTCTTCATCATAATCTTCATCTCCGTCGTCATCACCATCATAATCTTCATCTTCGTCGTCATCCAGATCCTCATCCTCATCCTCATCCTCCTCAGCATCTTCATCCTCCTCCTCATCTTCTTCATCCAAGACAATGACGATTGGAGATGGAGTGGGGACGTCGGCTTTCACGTGCGTGGGAGTAAGGGCGGCTTCAACGACTTCTTGTGTAGCAGTAGGGGCGGCTGCAACGTCGGCGTGTGCGGGAGTAGAGGAGGCTGCAATGTCGACGTGCGCGGGATTAGGGAAGGCTGCAACGTCGACGTGCGCGGGAGTAGGGGAGGCTGCAATGTCGACGTGCACGAGAGTGAGTGAGACACCGTGTCGTTGTTGATTCGATATTTTTATTTTTGCATGTTCAGCAACAAGATAAAGAATTGAGAGGATGAGCTCAGTATAATAGAGTATGAGCGCGGCAACATCACATCTTTTCATGTTCTGCTTTTTCATACGAATCGACAAGACGAAATGAGCACAACAGTCGATACAATCCCGATGTCCCGGAAACAACATTCGTGCTTCAAACAAAGCATTCGACATGACCCCGACCCATCGTGTTTATCCCGGAAGATGCTTTCGTGCATAGCTATCCTGTAATAAGCACAGCATTCGTAGTTGTTCTATTCACATCTGACGGTTCGCACATGACTACACGTGATAAACCCGGATAACACAGCACAAACAAAGCAATCGACAATATCCCGACCAGTCGTGGTTATCCCTGAGGAGTCATTCGTGCTCCAACAATTCTGTAATTCATGGTTCTTTTCCAAGTCTGACAGTACTAGCTCGACTATATGTGGTAATCCCGGTTACCTCAGTCGGGCCTTAAACTATTAAAAAATAAAGCAATCAACAAGACCGCGACACATCGTGGTTATCCCGAAAGAGACATTCGTGCTCCAACTCTCATGTTAAGAGTACAACATACGTAGTAAACCCGAATAAATGCCGTCGGGCCCTAAACTATTAAACAAACAAAACAATCGACATGACCGCGACCCATCGTGGTTAACCCGGAAGACACATTCATGCTCCTACTATAATGTTAAGAGCACAACATACGTGGTAAACCCGGATAATACAGTCAGACTCTAAACTATTAAACAAACAAAGCAATCGACAAGACCGCGGCCAATCGTGGTTATCCCGGAAGAGTCATTTGTGCTCCAACTATCATGTTAAGAGCGCAACATACATGGTAAACCCGGATAATACAGTCGGGCCCTAAACTATTAAACAAACAAAGCAATTGACAAGTCCGCGACCCATCGTGGTTATCCCAGAAGACACATTCGTGCTCCTACTATGATGTTAAGAGTGCAAGATACGTGGTAAACCCGGATAATGCAGTCGGACCCTATACTATTAAACAAAAAAAGCAATCGACAAGACCACGACCAGTCATGGTTATCCCAGAAGAGTCATTCGTGTTCCAACTATACTGTAATCATGTTCTAACCACGCCTGACGGTACGAGCTCGACTATACGTGGTAAACCCGGTTACTTCAGTCGGGCCCTAAACATGTAAACAAACAAAAATAATGTAATCGACAAGACCGCTACTCATCGTGGTTATTCCGGAAGAGTCATTGGTGCTTCAACTATGGTTAAGAGCGCGACTATACGTGATAAACTTGGATAACGCAGTCGGGCCCAAAAAAATAACACTAAACAACCACAATCCGTTAATTAAGCATCATAATTGTGGTATATAATTCATCACTCTTACACAGTTTAAACTTCGTTTAACGCTTATATAAATCATGAGACGAACAATATATGATTGATTCACATCTAAGGCAAGTTGCTCCTACGAGGTATGTAATGAAGTCTCTTTGTTTCCAATCTACTTGAAAAAAGTCTCCGATCCCACAAGTTCCCTTGGCACTCTATAAAAACTTAACTAATGTATTCACACGCATGTTTGTCCATTCATACTCACTTAGCGTGTCAAATAGTGTAATTAGAGCTATATATATATATATTAGTCATAATTAAATACCCGAATAGTAAAGTTGGAAATAAATCGTCAGTCGGTAAAACCGCTGCGCATTCGTGGTTAACCTGGATGAGTCATTCGTACTCCAATAATCTGTATTAAGTTAAATACAGCATCTGTGTTGTTCTATTCATGGCTGACGGCTAAGCGCAACCTAAATATCTCAGTCGGGCCCTTACCCTAATTCCCAAATCCTAAACCCTAATTACTTATTTATTTTAATACTATCCCCAAAAAAATGCGCATGCAGTCTTTTCGTGAAATTCTAAAACTTTCACGAAAGGGTTGATTGATAATGAGCATGAATTCGTCTTACAGAAGCATTCGTTCCTAACTCGATGAGTCGTGTCGATTTCGTCAAACGCATGTTTTTGTCATTGTTAAAATTTTCGAATAGCCTAGTAGGGACTAACACACTTCAATAGACCCAACCGAGGCCCGACGTGGCTAACTCATCGAACCATTCGTGCTCCAACTATCCATTAATAAATGCAACATCCGAGGAGACTGCATTAAATCAATTCCTTAAATCAATTACTACGGATAGGTATCCATTAAATGAATGGAAAACAGCTAGATATCACATACTCAATGCAAATTACAACTTTAAATAGATGCAACAACAACACCCGTCTATCCTTATCCACAATATGGTTATCAACGATGCTTCCTTCTCTAGTTCTGTCCCCGACTCCGCCAGAATAAGTTTAAGTGATGCTGGTGTGTCTTACGAGATAAAGTGCAGCATTGATAGTACAACACCCTTCTGCACTCCAGCACTGCATGATGATGCTTTCAAATATGTGTAAAAAGACGCTATTTGAGATGAAGTGTTGTGATTGGTCGGGACCGAGCGAGCCTCTCCGAAGGAGCACATGGATACAAAAACTAAACACTAAGTACTCCAATGAACATTGGAAGGAAAATGACTTGAGCATGAATCTATATTTTCAGCTTCTTTGACTACGATAATTTGTAACATGTTGACTTTATTTTTGTATAATTGAAATGAAAAGATTGATATATGAGTATTATTTAAATTAATTATTATTTTCTGTATAACATGTTCATCTTCTTCTTCTTCTTCCCATCTTAAATAAGCCTGAATTAAAATAGTACATACAAATACCTCGGATAGTGCATTCATTCCTCTAACCGCAGTTGAGGTTCTGACGTTACGTATAAACTCAAAAAAGCAATAATTATTAAGCCGGCCCAAAACTGATCTGCTCACGCTTTGGGTATACTACGTCTAGTCGCGTAGTTGTCGAAATTGTTCTAGCTTCCAAGGTTTAGGATCCGACTAAAGTATTCGGGTACACAACGTGGAGTCGCGTAATTGTCAAAATTGTTCTAGCCTTTAGGGTGTAGGGCCCGACTAAAGTATTCGAGTATACCACGTCTAGTCATGTAGTTGTCGAAATTGTTCTAGCCTCCACGGTTTAGGGCCCGACTAAAGTATTCGGGTACACGTGGAGTCGCGTAATTGTCGAAATTCTTCTAGCCTCTAGGGTATAGGGCCCGACTAAAGTATTCGGGTACACCAGGCCGAGTCGCGTATTTGTCGAAATTGTTCTAGCCTGTGGGGTTTAAGGCTCGACAGAAAAAAAATTGCTTATTACAGAAAAAAATGTGCTTATTACAGAAAAAAAATGTGCTTATTACAGGATAGTTTTCGGAATTACACTTCCGGGATAACCACGATGGGTCACGTTCTTATCGATGAATGTGTTTGTTTAATAATTAATGGACCGAATTCAATTATCCGGGCATACCATGCATGTTTCGATCTTACCGTCACGTGATTAGAATAGCGAACGTTGTGCTAAATTATAGGATAGTTGGAGCACGAATGCCCCTTCCGGGATATTTACGATTGTCCGAGGTCGGGACGCTTACTGTGTTTGTTCCGAATATGCTATATGAGATATTTAATTTTGGTATAACAAAGTTGTGGTGGGTTGTTTATTGTTAAATGTTCAGGGACCGACGGCGTGTCTGGGCTTACCACGTATTATCGATGTGAATAGAACAATTGATTATGTGCTTATTACAGGATATACGATGGGTCGCGGTCTTATCGATGGGTGTGTTGTTAATAGTTAATGGACCGACTTCAATTATTCGGGCATACCACGCATTGTCACGATCCTACCATTAGACGTAATTAGAACAGTGGATGCTATGCTAACTACAGGATAGTTGGAGCACGAATGCCTCTTCCGGGATATCCACGATCGTCCGAGGTCGGGACGATTGCTGTGTTTGTTCCGAATATTCTATACGGGATATTTAATTATTACTTATTGTTATATGTTTAGTGACCGACAGTGTGTTTGAGTTTACCACGTATTACCGACGTAATTTAATATATAATTTTTGTCAAGCTTAACGGGCCGCTAAGGGTACAATGGTTGAACCCCGACCCAAAAGTAGTATCTGGAATCACCGCTTTGCAAAAAAAAAGTATCTGGACTCACCACGTAGGTTCTCGCTTTACTCGTAGGTCGCGTTATACCCGACATATTGGAAGTGCTGAATTATACTATAGAATATGAATATGCTAATGAATAGATTATGATTAAGCAATGAATACAACTGAATTAACAACTATATGGAAGAAATGAATACAACTGAATCCTTATTCTCATGTCTCTATTAAATGTTCAGCATGCAAATGAAAAGTTGGGAAGGGTACGATACGAACTGTAGGCTGCAGCCTTCACTCCCGCCATCCACTTGTAGTTTTGTTTTCCTTATCAACACGTCAGCTGTTGCATGTCTTCGTATTATGTCCAAGAACACCGCACTTCCGGCAACGATTCTTGTGCTTCATTGTTTCTTCGCCTTCCGATGTCGAATGTGGAGAAATTTGTCTTCTTCTCTTCTTGCCATGAACTTTTGGGGGAGGAAAAAGTGCATTGATGGGAACGATATGGAGATGTATGCCGCAAAATTCTTCCTCATCATGCACTCTTGTGAAGTCCGGCGCCGGTGAGTTAAGATTGTGTGATCTCGTGTCAGATTCATTTGCTGCTGCAAATGCATCTACACAAGGTAACTTGGCCTGAATGTTCATCCCAACTTCTATCTTGTTGACGTTGAGCTGACGTGCAACCAGTCCGTTAGCTTTGGTCTCACCCGTTGCCACATCAATTGTCACGGACTAATGTCTCGGCATAACCATGGAGCCAGCCTGCGTGCATTCTGCTACTCCCTTTGGACGCAAAACAACTTTCAAGATGTGTCTCGTTGAATCCTCATTTTCACGTTGGTTTAAAACTCCCACAACATCGTCATCATCACACAGGAAAATGGTAGACTCTGCTGCATGGTCAAACTTCCTTTTAGGATTGTACTGCAAAACTAAATCTATTGTATCTAGTGTAAATGAGATTTAATAAAGATGTCATCAATAGGTTCTCCTCGATTTGAACAGCTCTCAAACTACGGGCGACGCCTGTTCCTATAAGCTCCGGAAGATTCTTTACTTCATCAAGATTTACGATCTTATAAAATAAAGTCAACTTCATCTGCAAATAATAGAAAACAGAGCAGCGTATATAATATACATACGTAGAATCAAGGAGTCGGGTTACTCGACCAAGCATGACAATCATGACTGCAAGGTGTCGGGTGACCGAACGCAGGCCGCGGCCTGTATTCTTGACAACAAATCGACTAAATTCTTGAAATTCTCACACAAAAATGCATGACCCATATCGAGAACTAAATAATCCAGTCCGTAAATCAGCTAAAATTCAGAAAATAAACGCAATGGAACACGGATTAGATCAAGGAGTCGGGTTACTTGAACAAGCACGACAATCACGACTGCAAGGTGTCGAGTGACCGAACACAGGCTGCAGCCTGTATTCTTGATAACAAATCGACTGAATTAACTCAAAGAAAGAATGTTCGGATTACGGAATTGAAATTCTCACACCAAAATGCATGACCCATACCAAGAACTAAATAATCCTGTCCGTAAATCAGCTAGAATTCAGAATCAAACGCGCCTTTAAAAATAGAACACGGATGATATTCGCCCTATTTACGCTGCGCCTATTGATGCTCTCGGTCTCTTGGTCTCCCTCGCTCTCTTTGAATGTGTTTCCGAAAAAATTGAGTCTAGAATGGGGGAGAATAGAAGAAAAATATTGATCTGTATTTTCCGATGACCGGAAAACCGTAACGGTGGTTGAGGATGGCAGGAATGGGTGTTATTACGTTAGTTGGCAGATTAGTATTATGCTAAACTTGAATATATTTGATTTTTGATTTATTTTTAAAGATGGAGGTTACATTTACAATTCTTTTTTTTTAAGGTTACTTTTCAAAAACACTTTACTCATAAGGTTACTTTTCAGAATGACCCTCTCTTTGGCCCATACTCAAAACCCAAAAGTGATTTATTTTATTTGTTTGCATTTTGAATTTGTATCGGATTCCAAATGGGGCAAAAAAAATCTAAAATCGGAATACTCGCACATCCTAAATTATGAAATCAAGACAATCATATTTATTAACTGTTTCAGTTGTTGCACGGGACAAAATAGAAATAATTTTAAATCATCAAATAGCTGTATAATATCAACCAAGTTAATCTGGGTAATGGAGAGAGAAGGAGACCAAGAGGAGACACTTAGGTAGGAGGAGCTTGGCACCGTCGTGGCAAAAACAACTGACAATCTGATGGAGGGCCAGTCGACTGAGCATGTAGAAGGAGCTGAGGATGCTGAATGGACCTTGGTAACTCGTAAGAGGAAGCCGGTTCATCAGCGCCTTGCACCCTCCATACATGAAACTCAGCCGTTGGCGACGAAAAGATCGGAACAATAGTATGAAAGGATCAAAGAAATGAGATCCAAACTATCCTCCCTTTTTTTCACAAATATTCCACCAGCTTGGGATGCCAGATATTCAGGGAGTATGGAAAGTTGTTCGACGTTTACATTGCAACCCGATTCGCGAAGAACGGACAGAGGTTTGGTTTTGTCAGGTTTCACAAATCCCACAATGCGCAGGAGCTATCTGCCAGGATCAACGAAAGGAAATTGGATGGCTTCCACCTTCAGGTGAATGTAGCTCGATACAGTGGAGGAAAACCACTGCACAACAACCTGTGAATTCAACAAAAAGGCAAGGCGTTACAAATAGTGGCGATTAAAGATAAAGGGGAAACCAGTACGGTAAGAAAGGAAGTCCCATATGCAGATGTAGTGAACTTGAAGGGTGAGGTGGTCCCTTCAACAGTGAAGCAATCCAGCACACTCTATACAATTGATGATGATAAAAAGTGGCTTAAAGATGCGATTGTGGTGGAACTAAAAGATGGGGACTTGCAGGAGATAAAACAGACACTAACTCGTTCAGGATATATAGACTGCACATTATCCCTGCTGCAGAAGGACAAAGCATTGATTATGGGGATCAACAAAGAACAAGGGGAGCGCTTAATCGAATGGGGTAATCAAAAGTCGAATACTTTATTCAAATTTGCAGCTTGGTGGGACACGGATTTAGAACTTGAACAGAAACTAGTCTGGGTTCCCATTCGCGGTGTTCCACTTCTATGTTGGAATGAAAGATGCCTGAGTTGGATAGGATCACAGTTGGGATCAGTTAAAACTATTGCGGAAGATACTTTATTGAAGAAGAATCTGTTATGGTGCCGCTTGCAGATTACCACGGCTACAAGATGAAAACTGAACAGCATTTGCAAAATATTGGTGAACTCAAAGAGTTACCAGATCGAGGTTAAAGAAGAGGATCTCTGGGTGAATCTGGTAACACCCTCTGAAGCAAGAAATCTGAGAGGAGAGATGGAAGAAAACCCCATGAAAAAACCTGCTCTGGCGAACTCATCCTCTCCGACGAGTTCAACCAGCAACAACGGATCTTTTGGGATTATGGGTCACAATGCATTAAATGTGGAAACTGAAGGGTTTGACCTAAACGTACTGTTTAGATCTCCAACAATTTCGAATAATGAGAGCAATTAAGTCGGCCATTTTGCCTTAATGACAGGATCTTGTTCCAAGAGCGTGCTGGAGAAATGGATGAGGGTACCGAAGATTTGAATTTGAATCAAGAAAGAGAAAAGGCAACAGATTTGCCCTTAATTCCCGAGTCATTATTGAGTAATGGGGCAGAAATTCGAAAGGCTAAGAAAAAAGCTAAGCCCAGTAAGAAATTGGGCCATAAATCTACGGCTTATCATACTGGGTCATCTTCAAGACTGATCAATATGTTAGAAGCGCAATATAATCGCAGAAAATGTGTTGAGACAATGAGGAAGAAAAGAGTGAAGCAAATGAAGAAAACAAATTCGACTGTGAACTTCATACATGAGACACAGGAAGATTGACTAAATGAGGCCAGAAAAACAGCAGAATATTCTCATCTTCTCGGAGTAAAAACTCAAGATCACCACATACAAGCATTACTAAATATGGAAGCTAGAGATTTGGAAGCAAATAGAGACTGATCTCTGCAGTGAGTACTACCTGGAGCTAAACGTTTCAATGAGAATACTCAGTCAAAATATTAGAGGCTTGGGGTGCTAGATGCGAAAAAATAGATTTGGTAGAAGCTCTGAAGCAGTTTGATATACAATTCATTAGCCAGCAAGAAATAAAACAATCAAATATCTCAAGAAGAGCATGTGAGATGATCCGGAAACACTCCAACTTCAAGTTTGAATTTCAACCTTCAGTGGGTTGTCTGGAGGCCTATTATGCTGCTGGAGATCAGATTGCTTTAAGATGACAAGCTGTTGGAAATCTCGTAACATAATGGAGATTTCTGGTGACTGAAATGGGCCTCTAGATTGCTTTAAGATGACAAACTGAGGTTGTGCATCTTCCCTTACCACTGAGAAAGCATACCTATTATCATCCAGGAGGATTATGTTCTAGCCGTATTGATCGAATTGTGGTTTCTAATCATTGGCTGACATTATGGCCGGATGTATCTCAAATAGCCATTGACAGAAAAACTTTGGATCACTGCCCTTTGGTGATGATAAATGACAGAACAGACTAGGGTTCAAAGCCCTTTCGAGTTTTGGATGCTTAGTTTCAGCATAAAGATTTTGATAGCTTTGTAAGGAAAGCCTGGGCTGAAACTGCTGAAATAGGAACTAAAGGATTTGTGCTGATGAAGAGAATGAAACAGTTGTGCGAAAAGCTGAGAACATGGAACAAGGAGGTATTTGGGGATATGAAGGAGAAGATTGTTGATTCTCAGAAGAGAGTGGATGAATTGGATAGAAAGATGGAGACTATGACCCTATCTGATGATGAAATCAAGGAAAGAAAGGAAACCGAAGCTGAAGTTAAGCGTTTAAACAAAATGATGGACAACTTATTATTTCAGAAAGCACGAGTTAGATTGATTCGGGAAGGAGATGGGAATACACAATATTTCCACGCTTATGTCAAAAATAATCGCTGTAGGAACACAATCAAAGGGATGATGATCAATGGGAGTTGGAATGAAGATATACAGACAGTGAAGCAGTTCCTACACGAGAAATTTAAAGAGCACTACCAGGAGGAGCTTGAACCGAAGCTAAAGGTGGACTGGGAGATTACCAACCTAGTCACTGAGGCTGAAAATATGTGGCTGACAGGTCATTTTTCTAAAGTAGAAGTTCATGAAGCATTAATGCAGTGTGGTAGTGGAAAAAGCCCAGGCCCGGATGGCTACAACATTAATTTCCTAAAGCACTTTTGGGATATTTTCAAAAGTAACATTATGGATTTATTTGCAGAATTCTGGAGGGATGGCAAACTAGTGAAAGGATTGAATAGTACGATGGTTACTTCAGCTCCTAAATGCTCCTCACCTCGGGGTATTTCTGATTTTCGGCCTATCTCTATGGTTGGCTCTATATATAAGGTGCTTTCGAAGGATCTATCATCTAGGTTATCCAGAATCCTACCTAGACTAATTGCTCCTACGCAAACAGGTTTTATTTCACATAGATCAATTCCGGACAGTATTGTATTAACGAATTAGGTGATTCATGATGCTAAAAGCAGGAGGAAATCTTGCTCTATCTTTAAGGTAGACTTTCAAAAGGCTTTTGATAGTATTCATTGGAGATATCTATGGAATCTGATGTCCTTGATGGGCTTTAGTAGAAAGTGGTTGGGCTGGATGAGAGGTTGTATTGAAAATGTTCATATATCAATTCTGGCTAATGGTAGCTCATGCAGGAAGTTTAAGATGGGTAGAGGACTTCGCCAAGGGGATTCACTATCGCCATTACTATTTGCAATAGCTACTGAGGGCCTGCACTTATTCATTTCGAAAGGTGAGGAAGATAGAAGCTTGAATGGATATAGAATTTGTGAGGATAACGTACAGATTACCCATCAAAAGTTTGCTGATGATACAATCCTAATTGGGGATGAAACACTGGAAGACACAATAACTATCAAAAGAATCTTGCAAATTTTTAAGTTAGTTTCTAGCCTTAAAGTGAACTTTAAAAAGAGTAAGCTCTTTTCGATCAATGTGGCAGAAACTACTCAACCTGAGCAGATGAGGTTATTTAGATGCAGAATGGGCAGCATCCCATTTATTTACCTTGGGGTTAAGGTGGGAGCTAATCCCTGATTGGAGAGAACCTGGATGACAGTCATTGACACATTAAAAAGCAGATTGACAGGGTGGGAAAAGAAGTATATAACCTTTGGGGGTAGAATAACAGTAATTAAATCAGTGCTCCCTTCCATCCAAACCTACTATTTATCAGTGTATAAGGTTCCTGAGGGAGTCTTAAGACAAATGACGAGCATCATGAGCAAATTTCTATGGGGAGAGGCAAGTGTAGGACCCAGAAAGGTGAGATGGATTGGCTGAAAGACTGTCTGCTTATCTAAAACTAAAAGGGGACTTAGTGTTAAATCTTTGAAACAGTTTAACCTGACCCTCCTTGGTAAGTGGGGCTATCGGAGCTAACTGAAAGTTGTGGTCTTTGGCTACAAGCTCTTAGCTCAAGATATACAAATCCACCAGTAGCAGGAGGACTACAGCAAGCAAAATAGTCTATATGCTGGAGAGATCTTAATATGTACGTATTGCAGTCTGAATGGTTTAAAGCTAATGTGAAGCACATGGTGGGGAATGGATCATCTAGGAAATTTTGGTTGGATATATGGGCTAGGTTACAACACACTATCCAAGCTCTATCCAAAACTCTACAGTAATGCCGTTGACAAAAATGCACTGATTATTGAGATAGGCAACCCAAAATCTACCTGGAATTGGGTTTGGCTCTGGAATCGCAAACTTACAGACAAAGAACTGCAAGAATTTGCAAGCCTGCTTCATAATTTGGAACGGGCTCCTCGGCCGTCTACAACCTCAGATATTCGCATGTGGAGAGGAAGCACTGAACTAAGATATCCTACAAGTCAAATATACTTGCAGGTTATGAAAGATGAGTGAGATGAAATCCAGTCTAACGAATTATCTGCTAAGGCGTGGTGAAAATTCTTACAGATGAAGATTGCTGGATTTAACTGGAAGGTCTTGCATAACCGCATACCAACTGCGGATAATCTTGCTCGCAGGTGAATTACCAAAGCAGGCCTCTACTGCCCCCTCTGTGCGGTGGAACACGAAAATGTTGATCATCTATTTCTACTATGTGATAGATCTCGAAAAATTTGGGAGTTGACTTTTGAATGGATGAATACGCAACTTCCAATCCCAGAATCTTGGGCAGAGCTGATCAATTTGAGTCGAATGGTCACCTTCCCGAGCAGTCTTCGTAGAATTTGGGGCCTAATTTGGATGCTGATTGTCTGGGAAATTTGGAGATCGCAAAATGAGGTTATCTTCCGACAAGAGCAACACGATGAAGCAGCAGTGATGGACCGAGTGAAAATGAGCTATGGGTAATTCTAAAAGAAAATCTGTAATTGGGCCACCATATTGGGCTAATGGAGTGGAGTACATATGTTATATATTGCATGTAGGCTAATATGGTACAAATAGCCCAAATGGTGATGCTTGTATATATGTAAATACTACATACATATATAAAATCGTCTCACTTATCCAAAAAAAATAACTGATATAATCGTTCTCAATTTGTAGACGTTGGTCTCATTAAAAAGATGAAACAGGTATAACCGAGCATGTAAGACATAATTAATCGTCATAGATAAAGTTGTGCCCATCCGGGATAAGCAATAGATTGTCGTCTTTTCGGCCAGTACTCGTCGCCAATGGCCATTATCAACCGAATACAATTTTTAGAACAATAATGCTACGCGTACCGGGCACGGGCCCGGTACGGCCAATAGGGACGCGTCACGTGGCGCGTCCAATTTTTTGGAAAATGTTGCTGGGTTTTGAACCCTGATCTCCTCTCTCTTCCGATCCGTCTCGCGTAGCTACCATCTCGGCTGAGTTGCTGTTTAATTACTAATAGACAAATTTAAATTATAACCCATAATAAACCGAAAACATAAAAAAAATATAAAAATAACATAAAATTCTATAAACCCTAGGATTAAACCCTATAAACCCGAAGGCTAAATGCTGTAAATCCAAGAGCTAAATACTGTAAATCCAAGAGCTAAATGCTATAAATCCAAGGGCTAAATGCTATTTTTCGAAATTAATATTACGGCGGCTTCGCCGCCGTAAACATCTAAAACCCTATTCTATAAACCCTAAGAACTTAAATATTATAAACCATAAACCATATATTTAAATTTTATATACTGTATAAAATAAATATAAAATTAATTTATATTTTTTACAAATTAATTTATATTTTTTACTAATTGTTTTGTTTTTATTATAACTTATTGCATAAGAAATTAATTAATAAATTTACTAAAATGCCCATGTACCGGGGCAGTATAAAAAACCCCGGTACATGAACTAATTCTCTTTAGGAAGAGGGGACTATGCAGTGAGTTCCTTATTGCATACCGTGCAGTGCCCTCGTGATAGTGCGAGATTCGCCGATAAGCAGGCCCGTACAAAGAGATCCCGATTTTATCCTATCTATCTATATATACAACCTGATGATCAATTCAAATACCTTCAACCCTCAATAAATCATTCTCTGTTCTCACTGGTACAGAAATAGAGATGGAGAACAGCCAGGAGGAGGAGATGAGCCATATGAACACCAGAATCCCAGTAGTTAGTTGCATCAAAAAGACTTTTACAGAGAACTATCCACCTGATTTTCTCAAGAAGGTACTTTTTTTACTAATGGCTCATATTCCACTTGGTATTTATCTTATCTGAATCTACAATTTTATTATAATTTTACCAGGTCCTGGCAGAATTCATTGCCACGTACCTGCTGGTATTCGTTACCTGTGGTTCTGCAGCTTTGAGTGTTTATGATGAGCGGCGAGTCCCAAAGCTCGGTGCATCTGTTGCCGGTGGCCTCATCGTCACCGTTATGATTTATGCCGTCGGACATATCTCAGGGGCACACATGAATCCGGCCGTCACTATCGCTTTCGCTGCCATAAGGCATTTCCCATGGAAACAGGTGAGCAATAAAACCATGACAGGTCTCAGTAAAATAGAAGTCACATGGAATGGACGAATCAAAATCATTCATGCTCATTGATCAAAAGGGTCTAATTGGACGGTCGCTCTCTCTCCTGCACGAGGCGACTAAGTGGATGCCGGACCGCCTGGTACCACCATTCAGTCCGACAGATCACTTAACGCTTTCTCGAACAATGTACAACCTCGTAAATCCGTCTTCCCTGAGCAAGGCATGTGGTTTTCTTGGACCAAATAGCGAAAGCTCCTCGTCTTGATTACACATGGTCCCATGAAAGGGGTGGGG